>PVIC010004454.1:0-62529 GCA_004025085.1 Thryonomys swinderianus
AAGGACCTGAGTTCAATCCCCAGTAACCACATATAATGCTGGGTGTGGTGGCTCACGCCTGTAATCCCAGCACTCGGGAGGCAGAGACGGGAGGATTGCTGTAGTTCGCGGCGGCTTGCCTGGGCACCATAGTGAGCTCAGGGCCAGCCTGAACTACAAAGCGAGACCCTGTCTCCAAAAAGCAAAAAAAAAAAAAAAAAAAAAAAAGAGCTTTGTCTTGGTTCCAGAGAGAAACCCAGGGCTTGACCTTCTTCCTGTGTTCCTTAGAGGTGGGTGCAGGTGCCATACAGGAAAGGAGCATCTTCTGGGTCTTCTGGTGGGGGAGGGGCAAGAGGAAGCAGGAGGTCTAATCCTACATCTGCAGTGGCCACCGTGGAGCAGAGGCTGCCCAGCTTCAAGGGCAAGGTGCTGTCTGCATTAGCCTGGAGGAGGAACAGAGGCTGCAGCTTGGCCTCTGTTCCAGCTTCGGCCCCGGAAAGTGCTTGGATTGCTATTCACAAGGAAGCCTTGATGCGAGGACTGCAGTGGAGCACAGGAACCCAGGCAGGGGTAGAGGAGGGTCGCATGAAACCTCTGGCCGGAAGACACCTCCGCCCACCGAGGCAGGAAGCTGCGGGCCTCCTGTGCGGCCATCCAGGAGATGGGATCCAGGATACTTTCTGGCCTCTCTGCTGCCCAGCAGGAGACAGTGGTGACAGCCCCATGGCTCTGGCCTCAGGGCTCAGGTCTTTTTGGGAAGGCACACACGGACTGCCGCTGGGTCCGAGGCATCACAGCCAGTGGAGCGATCCTCCTCAGCCTGAGAGGGACATGGTACCTCAGGGTCCTCTCGGTGCCTGTCCTCAGCGAGCTCAGTGTCAGGACGGCCTGGGTATTGCTTTGAAAGTGTTCTTTTGAATTACAAAAAGCTTGATATTCTATTAATGTATTTTTCTAAAGAATAAAGTGGGAAGGCCTAGGTACATTTCCTGCTTTGTTATTAGTTATTTCTTCAATGTGTTTTTGAAAATAATAACATGGTGATCTGTTTTGCACTTGCTCTGGATTCAAGAGCCTTTATGACTTCTGCACCCGGGGCAGCTCAGCAAATGGAAGGGCTGGCGTCTCTGTGAGGGTCTCCGAGGCTGACTTGCTCCAGAAGAAATGACAAGAGGAGCCCAGGAGGTGCTGCCAGGCTGGGTCTAAGACTCTCAGCGACACATGAGGGCAGCTTGGTTTCATCTGATTCTGGTCTGGCCCCACCACTGAGATGGGGATGGTGGAGTTGCTGGACAGGGGCTGCATGGTGCACATCTGTTGCTGAGCCTGGACATTGCAGACAGTGGGGTGCAGGGCGGTGGATGTGGCCACTGCTGTTTCTGCTCATGCGCACAGGTCAGCGTGAAAAGCAGGAACTGTGTGATCTCAGGCTGCTCCATCATCACTAAGAATGCATTTGGAGTGTCTGGACAGTGATGTGAAAGGTAAACATCTCCATTGCCTCTTAAACCTTAATTAAATGTTCTAGTATTAACTGCTATTTATTTAAGGGGCAATAACTGTCCTGGTGAACCTGAGCGAGTCCTTGGTTATTCTCCACTCCACGTCCAGGTCCAGGCATCCATTAGGAGAATCAGGGAGGTTGAGAACGTGCACGCTTTTGTCCCAGTGACAGTCTGTCCTGCTAGAGAAGAGGGATCTGGAAGCCCTTTGTCAGAAATTAAGTAACCAGGCTGTGTGCACAGATCTGGTCCTGTCCACAGGAGCCACAGAGTGGACTGTGGCTTTGTGTCTGCAGACATGGTGGCTGAGCTCAGCCCTCTCAGAGCAAATCAGACTCCACAGCACTCGGCTCCAACTCTGCCCATGGCCCCTCAGGGTTCACAGGGAGAGGATCTCGATGTCGGGCACAGAGACATTGCCTTGTGGAAGTGGGGCTACCTGGAACAGATTCCTGGGGCCCATCTGGGTACTCACACCTCACACTCCTGGGATGTGGGCAGACGGCCATCCACTGTAGGGTCTTAGTACCCGCAGCTGAGAGGAAGAGGCAGACCACAGTGCCCTGAGGTTTGTATGGTGGGTGCTGTGCTCAGCCCTATGCACAAAAAGACCCTTGGCTTGGGCTTGGGGTGCCTGGGAGCTGCTTCCTGGCTCTGTGGGATCAGAGCCTCTGGGTTGTGGGCTTAGCTGGGATCATGGTCCTATAGCCCACTCCAGCTCCCCTCCGGCCTGGTAACAAGGTACTCACTATGCAGCTGCGTGGCCAGAACCTGCCATGAGGCAGGTGTGTATGCAGCAGAAGCTCTGAGTCAGGCAGCCAAGGTGGATCCACCCTCGAGCCTACAGGTCACTCACTACTTTCCCCCCCTCAACTTCCCCCATGAATGGGACTGTGGAGGGGACAGAATGAACTTCTGCACACGGAGTGGTCTGGCTAGCGGTCATTTGGCTGCACATACTAGGCTGTGTCTCAGCAAGGGCCACGTGACCTGCAGCGGATGCCACCACATGGGCACAGCCCTCCTAGGTCCATGGATTATGCACAGATATACTTTTCAGGTTGAGACTGAGATGCAGCCATGTGGCCCTGGGACCAGCCCAGGCCTCACTAGAAGCTGCTTCCACTGCTCTTGAGCTAACGTCTCACTGCCACGCGGCCACAGAACCCAAGGGGGCATCTGCAGTGTCACGAGCTGAGTCACACCAAGCCTACACAGGAGGCTCTGCAGACATGAGGTGCCTGAGCCTCAGAAGACCGGGCCCTGCATGCTCCCACTGGCCCACACGGGCTCAGCCACAGCCTCCGAAGGGAGGCTGTTTCCAGCCTAATCCAGTTTCACTTCCTTGCCTGGGGGTGGAACATTTGGCTTTGGGACAGGAAAGGAGGGCTGGAGGTTGGAACGAATGTGAGATTCATTAGGCCTGGGATGAAGAACTAACTGATGGGTTTGCTCCCACTCTGATCGTAGCCAGCTGTCTGGCCCTGGCTGATGGCCGCAAGTAGATCCTGGACACCTTCACAGCTCATGGCCCACATCGGTCACGCTGGCTCTCGGCCTGCTCACCCTGCCACGCAGGAGGTGGGTGAGAGGAAGCCGGGAGCACTTGGAACCATGTCCCACCCGAGGGCCAGGGTTTCCTCCCCCGGAAGGAGGAGCACTGAGGAGAGGCTCCTTTCTTACTCTGGGGACCCAGGGAGCAGGCAGAGCGAGAGGCCCTGGGAGTCTGCCAGGGACATCACAAGAAAACACCTCACACACAGAGTGGAAGCAGAAGCCCAGTGTTGAGCTTGCAGGCCCTTCACTGGGGCCACAGAGACTGTGCCATCATGACCAACAAACTCCCGCAGCCAGCTCTCGGAGCTGTGAATAGCCACCTCAATATCCCTGAAAGCAAACCAAATGTTCCTGCCCAGCAGAGCGTGGAAAATTCATCCTGTTTTGGTGCTGGTCTCTGGCTTCAAATTAGTAGATGTCTCAACTCTTCACCTTCTTTCTTTATCGTGTTCCTTCTTATCTCTTATTTTTATATTTCAAAATTGTATTTTGTTCTGCCTTGAACTGTCCCCGCTACAGAGCTGTGTGACAGGGTGCGACCAGCACACTTGGCCGAGGCCCCTGGCCCCTCCCATGCTGGAGGAAGAAGACTGTAACTGAGTTGTTTCCAGAAGTGATTTTCCCTGCCCGGCAGCCCCTGCTCACAGTGCCCAGAGGGATCACAGGCACAGCCGCGCTGTTCCGATGACAGGGCGTCTCAACTCCTACACACAGACAGGGCACATTTCTACCAAAGCAACGTGGGCCCTGACTATAGCTCCCCGGTTCGCATTCAGCAAGGTACTGCTGCTACTCCCCAGACCCACCACCCTGGACGGGGCCATGATGACCCCACAGTCAGAGGGAAGAAAGTCCAGAGAGGTACGTACCATGAGACAGACACCTGGCGTCTGCCCTGCCCCAGGAGGTAAAAAGCCTTCGGCCAGTCAGCAGGAGATTTCAAACCATTTCTCAGACACAAAGGCCACAGGGATGAGATGCCGGTCGGCGGAGGAGGAGCTGCGGAGAGAAGAGCAGAAAAGTGGGCTGGTACATGCGAGCAAGAGACACATGGACAATCGGGCACCTGCACAGGAGCCTGGCATCTCCACAGGGACCCTGGAAAGGTCAGGCCTGCTGTGGGCCCACTAGACCCAGAGAGAGCCCTTCGTGCCCTATGACCCAGGACAGTTCACGCACTCTTCTCCCTGGGCCCTGGAGGACCCGGGCCTGGAGATTTGGGAGCAGGAGGACTCTGGCATGAAGGCCAGAAGGCTCGCATCGCCTGCACCTGTGCCATCTCCAGATTTCAGCTCTGGAATGTGGAGGTCAAGCTCAGAGCAGGGTCTGTGGCTGACAGCAGAGACTGGATACACTTTAGTGCAAATGGCAGAAAGGGGAGCCCAGGCTCTGGCACTGTGAAGACTGAGCTGCCAGCCAGATGCAATGGAGTGACCAGAGGTCCCACTGCATAACCCCACTCCAGCCGAGGCCCAGCACCAGGAACACAGACCTGCCCTTGCGGGCACTCTACACCCCATCAGGACCCTCACCGTCCTGACCCAAAGCTCCATTCCTCCTCTGGAGCCGAAGTACTGGTTGGCTACCCAGGCTTCAAATCTAAGCCAATAAGCAAACTATCCATGAAATGGTTTGAAAAGGCTTTTCCCAATTCTCCATGACCCCGGCCCTCCAGAGGGAGAGCCTGAAGACGTGACTGTGAGATAAAAGTTCAGGGGCTTCCACACTCGGCTGTCCCCCAGCACTGCCCAGCCCTGCAGCCAGGCCCCCTACCCGGAAAACTCCAGCAGCCCACACACAAGTGGCACACGAACCTTCCTGACAAGCCCCGCCCCGCTCGTGGGCCTGGCTCCGGGGCTGGGCAGTGCCCTGGCTGCTCACCTTGCTGCTGGCAGGGCCCTTGGGCAGCCTGGGAGCTATCTTGTTTCTTCCTAAGACTTTTAAGCTGTGGGGGACTTTTATTCATTTTCAGAATGATGCACGAGTGTGTGCTCCCTAAAAAAAATGGTGTATTGATATTTTAATTTAATTCTGGACAAAACTTCAGGAGCTGACTCAAGGGTTTCTTAAATATTCCCAGGGATGGTTAGGGATATGTCTTGTTTGAGGGATCACCTGAGAATAATAAAAAAGAGCATTTAATAAGAAGTGTCTGGTGCCAGAGTCAGCCTGGTACTTGATATTTTTGCTGTACTCCCGGCTGACATTTTATTGACGAGCCTCAGAGACACCGACTCTGGGAGGAACCGGTTGTAATTTGTTGATATTCAGGAGATCGATAATGACATGGCTGGCTTTGAACTCCAGGGCCATGGCTGGCTGTGCAGCCCCCATGCAGGGCTGGAGAACGTGTGTCCCGTACTGCGCCCAGATGCGAGGTCCAGAAGGGCTCCGGGCTGCAGCTGCTGATCTACCTGTTCTCCTGGTTGGTGATAGTGGCCGTGGGCACCTGCTGGGCTCCTAGAAGCCACTAAACAGGTGGCGGAACGGACCGTGTCCCCACCCGGAGCTTACCGGTTCCCATTGAACGTGGACTTGTACTCGCCCGCCGCATGTAGCGTCTCGTCGGCGTAGACGGGCACAGATGCCCGCACACACTCGTGGGAGCACTGCAGCGTCTCGTTGTAGGCCGTGAAGATGTCCAGGCTGCTGGGCACACGGGCCGGGGGGAAGTCGGTGAGGTTCTGACAGCTCTCCTCCTGCTGGTTGATCTTCCGCTGGCGGCTGTTCCTCCGCGTGTTCCCGCTTTGGGCACAGCTGGAGAGAGAAAAGCCGGGTGGGGGCGGGCAGGTGCCAGGGCGGAGGCCCCTTCACTTCCCAGCCTCACAGTGGAGGAGGCAGCGCTTACTCTCTGGTGGTAATTCTTAGCCTCTTCAGAAAGATCAACCACAATCAAGCAATCAGATCCTTTCTTTTTTAAATATAAAATTTGAATTTTAAATGTGGGCAGTATTGCAGGGGGAGTTGGGAGGGAGGGAAGCAGCTGAGCTGCGCTGCACTGTGGGACCTCTTTGGCTGAAGAACCTCTGATGGGCCATGGTGTGACTCAGTTTCCCCACAAAGCTCCCGTTGAGATGCAAACTGACACAGCTTGCTGTCCACAGGCTCTGGCTCCACGTGAACTGTGAGGATGGGTGGGGGTGTCCTCCTACGTGGTAGTCTCTGGAGACACTAACAAGGTGGCAGTGACCTGGTGCCCATCCTCAGTGGGTCCAAGTCACATTCACAAGCTGGGAGCAAAGGTCATAGGTGGAAGCTATACCACTCTCCCCAGGTGCCTGCCTCATCTCCCCATTTTTCTGGCCACTGAGGATGACCACAGGAAGCCCATCCTGTCTGAGAAAAAGTTTGATATGGAAAACCCTCAGTGACCCCCAGAAACCATGTCACAGGAATGAGGGGTGGTACCCAGGGAGATGCCTGTGGCTTGGAAGCCAGTGTGCCCCACAGGGGCACTGTTTCCTCCCATGGGCTGCCCCAGGACAGGGGTCCCTCTCCCATAGGCATCCCTGTGATGGTTGTCCCCAGGGAAGGAATCCCTGTTCCCACTGTCGAAGCCCAGCAGCCCAGCCCACCTAGTGCGCTCCCCAGAGCCAGCTGAGGGTCTGTTACCCCTTGGCACATCAGCTGCAGCCCTGGCTCCTTACAGTTTGCTATGAACCGAAGCGCTAGAAGCCAGCATGGTGCCCAGGTGCCTCACCAAGTGCTGAGTCTCCAGTCCTGTGGAGACAGGCGCCTCCTCCTGAGGCAGCCTGGGGATCTGCCCCACACAGTGGCCAGTTCAGGCCCTGAGCCCAGCCCTGCAGAGCAGCTCTGCTGTGAGTGGCTGTGCTGTCTTATCTCCCATCCCCAGAGAACACCCGAGGCCTCTGTCTGTCTGCCTACTGTCAGGAGGTGGGTGGGAGGGAGCTCCTGGTTGCCTCACCCTCCTGGTGCCTGCCGCCGGGTCCCCACGGGTGACAGGCTTTCTCTGACCATTCCTTGTGTGTCCTGTCTGGCTCCATGAACTGTTTAGGAAGCAAGGGGATCCCCAGGCTGCTTTGGGGGAGCTGGGGCTGGGCAGCTTGAGTAGGTCAGGGTCACAGGGGAGTCTCTTGGTTTCTCTGGGACCTGTCAGGTGTGTAGCCCCAGCTAGGCCAGCTGCAAAGTAGGCCACGGTGAGCTGCCCACACCAAAGCATGACCTGGTTCAGAGACACAGTGGCTGCATGAGTAAGGGAGGAGGCCACACAGGCTGCTGCGTGAGGACCCTGTGCCCAGCGTGGTTAGGAAGGGCCAGGGAGAACTGAAGGGGTCGGCTCTGGTGTGGCATTCATGGTCCACGAGGATCAGGGACAGAGCTAGGAGCAGAAGCAATGTTGGCAGGAACGCCACAACCTGGGGCCAGCACGAAAGGTCATTTGGGAGCCACTGCTGCAGCCAGTGCTGGGCCTGGAGAAACACCCTGGGGCTGTGATGGGCCAGGGCCTCCAAGACAGGGAGCTCTGTGCACACCCCAGGATCCCACCATCCCACCTCCAGGCCTTACCAATTTTTTAAGACAAGAGTTGTGATGAGAGCAGCGATGACCATGATGAGGGAGACGGTGATGGTGATGATCTGATGCACGGCCAGACCTGGAGAGGAGGAGACAGGTTCAGGGCTGGCTCCATACCGCCCTGCAGTGCCTGGGCTGTGGCCTGGCCCATGGGCAACTGCCCCCTCTCATCCCTGCGGAGCCTTCACCTGCTCCTCCACCTGGCCCCCAGCAAGTGTGACTCAGAGTTGCCTGAGGACCTGCGCCTTCTGCCTGCCACCTGGGTGGGTTGTGCTCCTGACATGGGAGCCAGGAGTGGGGGGCAAGGAGCAGCAGCATTTGGCATAGCCTGAGGAGTCCAATGACCCTGGGACTTTTGGGGAAAGTGAGTCACAGACTTGCAGACCCCAGAGGTCTCAGATCCCTGGAAGGTGGCTTCTTCCTTCTGGAGCCCTCCCTGAATTGGTCCCTGCCTGGTGGAGGCAGAAGGAAGCTTCCCAAAGAGGTTCCTACTCCCTGCACCCTTTCCCAGACAGGCAGCTTCTGCAGCAGGGCCATCAGAGCCCGGCTAAGAGCAGTGTGCTGATCATGAGGCAGGTGGGAGAGACGGCCTCCCTCTCACCCTACACACATTCCTACCTAAGCCACAGTCCTTCCTGACCACATCTGCCACGAACTTCCTGAGACATCACACTACACACATACATGGCCGAGTAAGCTAGTCAGGGCTCCTGGGAGGCCTACCGCCTTGGCACTGTCCTTCTGCTGTTGGCAAGAGCTACACCTGGAGGACAAAGGCCTGGGGCTTGTGGCACCGCCCTCCTGAGGCACCAACACATAATATATTTGAGGCTTGAGGGTGCCCATCTAAGTGCCACTTTGCAGAGACTCTCCTGCCTGACCTGGTGGGCTGTGAGGAGACAGCAACCTGCTTTCCCTTGTGGCAGATTGCAGAGGCTCAAGACTTTCCTGCTGAATACAATCCTCTGGGGGGAAGTTGCTCACAAATGACCAAAAGTTGGCACAACAAGAAACCAGGCTTTATCTCCCCTCCCATTCTTTGGGTTCTTTTGGTACCGGTCCTGAGGGGCTCATAGAAGACAGGAGAGGTACCCCAGGAAGCCATGGGGCCCATCCAGGAGTGCCATGGCCCTGTTATGCTCCTGGCTGAGCACTTTCTGTGCTGCCCCTGCCACCTCAGAGGACAGTAACTCCTGTGACTTCAACTGAGTTGCAGTGTTTACTGCCATTTTAGCCAATGGCCTCCCAGCCACCCACGGCCAGCTCTTGGTTCCCAGTGTAAACCCTAGGTGAGTTTACTATTCCCCTAAGATAGCCATATCAGCTTGCCAGGAATCTGCCAGGACATCTCCAAGCTCACCAGCCACAGAGCAACTGCCTAGTAGTCTCTGCATTTCACCAGGTCCTCTGAGATTGATGGAAACAAGGCAGGAAGGATCTGAAGAGATGTATGGCTCAACCAAGGCCTTGGAGGAGCTACTGACTGCCTTCACTCTCTCTGCCTCCCTCGGCCTGGGCAAGGGACAGCCATGCTGTCAGGAAGAACATGTGCTTGTCCTGTGTTGGGCTTCTAAAGGCAGCAGGAGGCTGAGATTACAGTGGTGACAGTGTTGGTCATAGTCATGGCTGTGATGGTGACAGCGCTGATTATGAGGGTGGCACCACAATGGCAATGGTGATGGTGTTGGTAGCAATGGCAATATGGATGTCGACATCTGATTAATTGTTACATTGGTGGTAACAGTGGCCAGAATTAGGATCGTGGTGATGACACTATGATTATAGCGTCTGTATCACAGTGGAGATGATAATGGTGGTGACAGTGATGAGTAATGGTGATGTGGTGATTATGGTGATGATGGTGGTGATAGTGATGGTGATGATGATGGTGTTGATGATGCTGATGATGATGGCGGTGACAGTGTTGATGGTGATGATGATGGTGTTGATGGTGCTGATGGTAATGAGGATGGTGTTTATGGTGATGATGATGATGATGAAGATAGTTATGATGAGGGTGATGGTGATAATGGTGATGGTGATGATACTGATGACTGATTATGGTGATGATGCTGACAGTGAAGACTGTGGAGGAGATGATAGTTGTGATTTTGTTGAGGGAGGAGAGGGGAAGATAGTGATTATCACTATCATCGTTGCTATCACCAAAGCCCTAATCCTCACCAACACCATCATATCAACTCTACCCTATCATCCTCTCAACACCCTCCTGTTGTCATGATGAAGAAGATGATGACAGTGGTGGTAATGATGGTGTGAAGGCTGAGCATGAAGACAATGGTGACCACTGTGGTAACAGCAGACGACCACAGACATGCTCCACAATGGGAGCAATTGACACGTTGCTGTTGTCTCATAGAACTGGCTCATAGAACATCTCTCAGTGTCACGTGCTGTCATTACTGATCCTGGAGTAGGGACCATGTGGGGGCTTTGTAACATCTTCTGATCACATAGGACATGCTGGCTGCAGAGTCCACACTGAGAGCAGTTAGATTAGACCATGCCAGCTCAGAGATGGCTGATCTAAATGCAGGCTTTACCTGGTAGTCTCTCCTCATCCCTTCCTCTTTCTGGGCCAGGGCTGGCTCCTCGCCCCTCTCCAGGCCTTGGAGAGAAGAGAATAAGCTTCTAATCTCATGGACACAGGAGTTAATGCTGGCCCCTCTCCCACAAAAAAAGCCCACCAGGGAAGCTGTAGACTTATGCCACAGGACTCTAGGGCACTTTTGTTCCACTTTCCAGATCCCATGGAAAAAGTAAATCTTTGGGGGGGGTGGTGGTTGGATAAATTTTCCAAAGTTGTAGAACTCCACATCTGCAGAAATGGGGATGTACAAGAGGAAAGAGGATGGCATAAGCCCCCAGGTAGCAGGAGGTACTGGCTCAACCAGGGACAAGGCCCTCTCCAGACTGTGCCCCTTATGAGACTGCAGCATTCCATTCTCCATCCTCAGTGTCTGCAGGCCAGAGAGACCCAAGATACCACCAGATTTTGATCTCTCTTCCTGCCACTAACAGAGTCTTCTATTGGAGTAAAACTCTGCAGTGGCCAGAATTGTGGGAAGGGGAGAGTTCCACAGCCAGCTAAATCTTCCATGTTTTATTCCCTCCCATCTGGGAAAGCGCTGATCCTCTTCCAACCGCCAAAGAAACTGAAGCCTAGCAAGGAAAATGGTTGGCTTGGAAGATCCCTCACTGGTGACTCTGTGAACAGAGACCAGTGTTTCACTGGGGTCCTTTTCCATCAACAAGTCCTCTAACAGAGCCACCAAATTGTGATCATCATTATTCCTATCCTGCCCCCACACACATGGCACAAGAACTGCAAGCCCCACTATCAGCCCCATAAGTAACAAAGAAATAGAAAGCTAGAGAGAGGAACAGAGGTGTTGACATAGGAGGCCCTTTCCCTGCCTTCCATGTGAACTGTCTCTGCTGGGCTTCCCAAATTAAGACTTAGGGGAAGCAACATGTGGTCGATACCTGGCCAGAAGAATCCAGATGACGCACAACAATAACTGTAGCTCCTCTCCCCAGAGTGATTTCTTTATGCTGGACACATTGCTAAGATTTGACTCATGTAAAGAAGCCCACCCACCGTCACCTTGCAGTTTCTGTATCCATCTGGCTTGAAGGAGCAGTGCCTCACTGAGGTGAGTACCTTTTTCCTGGTCACGTGGCACATCCAGGAAGAGACATAGCTCTCTACCCCAGAGTCCCCAGAAAAAATCAAACATCCAACTTCTAACACATCTGTACCCACAATCCAATTTCAAATTGGCCCGAGATAAATGTTTTTCACTTGATGACATTCTGTCTCCCAAGGTCCAAAGCTGCAGGGCCAGGTGCCCCCAACTGAGACCCAAAAACCAAAGCAAGTCTTCCTTCCTATGAGTCAGTTGTCTCAGGTTCCATGTTGCAGGAAGGTGAGCGGACTTCAGTGCACATGAAGGAGCAGGACTCACACCTAGAACCTGGGCAGGGAGAGACCAGCCCACAGAGTCCAGAAAGGGTGTGCCCCATGATGAACAGGATCTTGTCCTTCCCCTCTGAAAGGCTCTGCCCCTTCCCAAGGTTCCCACTCTGGGACACACAAACCTTACCTAAGTCATAGCAGTCTCTGTCCCAGTAAGGAATTCTGCATTGACAATATCCAATCAAGGAGGTGTGGCTGAGCCCCCAGGACAGCGTTCACCGCCCCCCCAGATGGGGCAGGTTGGTGAAGAGCTGTGATGATTTCCTTGTAAATTCCACAGAATGGTATTTTGAATGACTGAATGATGGCTGAAACCTGAGACTCCAACTGCAATCTTCTGCTTCAAAGGCTGGAAAGTCGCCCCCCCATCCCAGTCATCAAAGGGCTTTGTCTGCTGGAATTTTCCCTGGCTGCTGTCAAGAGACTGTGAAAACAGCAACAGCCTCTCACAGAGGGTTGGACTGGGACCCCAGAAGCAGTTGGGCTTGCCCTGCTGGGTCTGACAGTGACGCAGCTGGAGAGGAGAGCCCTTTGCACTGTGCTTCCCTGGAGAAGTCAGTCAGACTGGATTCTTGATTTTTCAGAATCAAAACTCAGGGAGAAATTGGCTGACTTCATCCCTTCAATGGCCCTCAGAAATATCTGAGCCACATGCCTGTCTCAATTTTATCCACTCACACTGAGAAGAAGCCATACCTTGCAGAAAACAGAACATTTTAACCTACAGCCACTGAACAGAGCATGAGCTTCTCCCACTGGAGCTGGCAAGGGCTTTCCCTGCCACACACATGGCACTGTCCACCAGCTTCCGATCTTACTCCTGGTGTCTCTACACCTAGGAGCTGTCCCCTCTGTCTAAGTGTCCAGTGACCACTAAATACTGCAAATGGGATGTCTAGCCCATAGACCAACTGACCTAGGGAGGGCAATTTGAATAGTCCCCATGCCAGCTGTCAGGTAGACTGTGATTCCAATGTTACCTAAAGGGGACGCATACTACCTGCCCCCAAGAAAGGAAAACATTCCCCAACTTTTTCTCTCTGCTTCCAAGTTCAGTACTTAACCCCACCCTCAAACTCCTTGCAATGCAGGCTTGGTGCCAGAGCCCAAGAGCACACTGCATGGGGATTTTTGGTTCCCTTGCCTGACAGGTGTTATTGTTCCTGTTAATTTAGGGGCTCTCTCTGCTCCTGGTAATTGTCACTGTATACTAATGTGCTAGGAATCAGCGCCATCCAGATAATGAAAAATTATACCCAGAATAATGGATGGGGACAGATGGATTACCAAGCTCTGCATCAATCAATAGGGCTTTTATGGTTATATTTGTGGTGGTTTGTAATAAGATCAGTTCCCGAAGATTGATGTGGAAGTCGGTAATCCATCTCAGGGTCTGATCGAGGTCTTATTAAAAGAAGCCGAATCAAACACAGGCCATTGTCCATGGCCAAAACAAACCCATCATGGGCTTGCTCTTCTAGCGTGTGCGAGGGGGTGCGGCTCATTTGGCCATCACGCCTGGATGAAACCAGAGACAGTGGCCCTGAGATTTGCTGAGGAAGATGAATGACATTTCTGTGCTTAGCATAGCTCATCTGACAGTGCAGGGGTCTTGCAGGGCTGCCTTATGGGGAAAAAAGCAGGTGGCCACTGGAAGTGAGGATGTCTGCCTGCAAGAGTGAGTCTGAGGTGAGAGGTGGCACTAAGCCACAAGTGCCAATTCTGGTGCATCCACAGGGAAACAAGGCCATTAGCTATTATGGCAAGGTCACCAAGATGGGCAATGCTTTCTTCATGACCTTGCAAGGATGAGTGTATTAGCCAGGGTCCTTCAGAGAGCAGGACAAACAGGATAGAGAGAGACTGGTGAGCTCTAAGGGAGCTGTCTCATGTGACCACAGGCCATGACACAGATGTGTCAGCAGGAGGCCCAGGAAAGCTGGTGAGTTGGAGTCTGAATCCCAAGTTGCCACAAATTCTAGGCCAAGACGAAATTCTAAGACCAGAGCATGGTCCCAGAGCGCAAAGGCCAGAGACCTCTGATGTCTCAGAGGAGGAACTATGTGTCCCAGCTCAAGAAGAGAGAAGTCACGGTCTCCTTGCCTTTGAGTCTGTCCAGGCTTTGAGCTGACCTGCTGATGGGTGCTTACCTGCCAAGCATGAGTCACAGAGCTCTGTGCTGACCTCTCCAACAGACACCATCACACACGGGCCAGAAACCGTTCCCTAGTCAGCAGGACACCCCTCAGCCCAGCCAGGGGTTGTGAGCCCTGGCTTGGGGCTCCCCAAGCCCAGCCTCTCTGGAGATAGTCTTCTGTCATCAGAAAGCCCTGGTTCAGGACAGGTCATGCCTCAGGAGAACAGAGCCCCTGGGGCCCCCACAGAGGAGCTCAGAGCTGAGGAAGTTGTAGTCTTCAGCTGGGAACATTTGACAGTGTCTGGAGACATTTGTGGTGGCCATGACTTGGCAGAAAGTGGTTCTACTGGCACAAGTGGGTAGTAGCCGAAGTTGCCGGTACCATCCTGCAGTGTAAAACCAGGCCAGCAGAGACTGGGCCTCAAATGCCAACGTGCCAAGAAACCTTGAGAAGCTTCAGGTTCAAGGGTAAGAAATGCCCTTTGTCCTTCAAAGGACAAAATGGAAGCCCACCAGTCCCCTCCCCTCTGTTCCCCTTCTTCCTGTGGCTGCTTTCTGGCTGAACACTTCCAGCATCTCCATGGCACCCATGCAGGATGGCATGGCCTGGCCAGTAGAGTGTCTAGGGTCCCCTCCCAGAGCAGGGACCTGGCAGCACTAACTCCCCACAGCGACAATGCAACAATGTGTGTTGGAATTGCTATTGAAGAATGACCTCTGTCTGTGGGGCTCCCACACACCTGGCCAGCCTTAGTCGCCAGCCCGCTAGAAGCCAACACTGTGGCCCAAGGCTCCTATCAGAGCTGGAAGTCAAGACAGTGTTATCAGTCAGGACCTTCAGGAGCTTGATGGCCACCACATGGGAGCCAGCATGAAGGCATTTCTCTGAGCAGGATTAGCACTTCACTGTACACACAGGCAGATACAGCAAGGGGGGATGGGAACCGGAGCTTGCTGGGAGTACCAGCTCTGCCATACCCCTGCATAACTCTTAGAGGACACTAACCTCTCTCCACATGGACATAGGCAGCAGCTATTGTGCCACGTCCTAGAGAGATTTGGAGACCATCATAGTTATGTGCTGTCCATGGGCTCCAAAGGGACCTGAGCTGACCAGGCCCTGGCTAACACGGCCCTGTCTGGGCTGCCCACACCAAGATCCTTTGAAATGAAATCCTATGGTATTTCATTTGTGTTTGGTGATTCCTTGGAACTCGAGAAGACACAGTACCATGGAGGTTCAGGAAAGCCAAGCTGGCAACACACCTTGACCAGAAGGACACTCATCAACCAATCGTCGGCCCCGGAGGAGGCTCTGGGCTAGTTCCACCTCTCAGTCCCCCCTTGTCAGTGCGCTTCTGCTCTAATGTAGGGTGCTCAGTGAACGGTGGGGATGTGATGGATAGGAGATCCTGGCAATCCGGGCACAGGTCTCCCTGGGAAGAAGCAGGAGGCTTTGCAGATACCTTGAGGACAGATAGGGAGGCCAGGTCTCACTGGGTCTGCAGAATATTATCCAACTGAAAGCCAGGGCCAGAGCTGGATTCTGAACAGGGGACACTGGGACTGCAGGTTGAGTCCCTGAACTTAGCCATGCAGCGGTGGGGTGACTGGTCATGCCCAGAATCCACGTCCACTTAGATCTTTGAGAATCTTTGAGAATGTTATTTAAAAATGAAATATAGCTGGGCTTGGTGGCTTAAGCCTGTTATTCCAGCATTCAGGAGGCAGAGGCAAGAGGATTGCTGAGTTTGAGAATCCTGGGCTACATAGTGAGCTCAGTGCCAGCCTGAACTACAAAGCAAGACCCAGTCTCAAAAAAAAAAAGAAAGAAATGCCGGACGTGGTGGCTCATGCCTGTAATCCCAGCACTCAGGAGGCAGGGGCAGGAGGATTGCTGAGTTCGCGGCAGCTTGCCTGGGTACCATAGTGAGCTCAGGGCCAGCCTGAACTACAAAGCGAGACCCTGTCTCAAAAAAAAAAAAAAAGAAAAGAAATAAGATCTTGGGGGCTGGGCATGTAGCTCAGTGACACCATGCCACCCCGGTATGCACAAAGTTCTTAATTTAATCCCTGGTACTAGAAAAAAATAGAAATGAGATCTTTTGACTCAGTTACTTAAGGATGTTAAGGTAAAATCTTTCTGGACTTAGAGGTGGCCCTAAATCCAATGGCTGCTGGCTTTGAAAGAGATGAAATGGGAGAAGACAGAGGCCAAGAGGCAATAGGCTGTGTGAAGACAGCAATGGGCAGTGAAGAATGCATAGAGCCACATAGAACTGCAAGAGGCAGGAAGATGTTCCGGGGTCTGAGGAGGGGGCATAACCCAGGCACTCCGGGTTTCAGGCTTCAGCCTCTAGACCCAAGAGAGGCTCAGTCCTTGGTGTTCCTGGCCCCATGGTCACCGGTCACCATCCAGGCAGTTGCAGAGTGACGTGTTTTTTTCCCTGGGTGTCCCTGTTTACCCAGGCAGCACCTCCTCAGGGCCACCCACCAGGCACACAGCAGGCCCTCCACACACACTGTCCTCCTGTATGGCTCCCAGGCTGGGCCCAGCAGCTGCACTTCTGGAACTGCACATGTGGACACCTGAGAAAACGATGAAGCACAGATCCAGAAGGCCCAGACCTTCTGCCCTCTCACTTGCCCTGGAGATGCCGAGCCACACTCAGCTCTGAAGCAGAGGCCAGGGCAACCTGCCCACTGTCTGACTTTGTAGCTAAAGCTTTATTGGCATGGGACAGTGCTCACATAATGTCCCAGCGGCTGAGTGGTTTCCATGGAGACCTCAGCCCGGAAGCCAGACATGTTTATGTGCAGCCCTGTAGGAAATGCTCATGACTCTGCCCTAGGGAACCTTCAGACACACCGGTGGGCCCTGAGGGGTGACACACCTGGAGGGCCCTGCAGCCTTCTCACTCATGGAGAAGCTTCGCCTGGCATTGGAGCCCAGTGGAGAGCAGCGAGGAGAGACAAGCATTTCTGAATTCAGTTCAGGGCTAGGAAAGTGGGTTACACACAGAAACTCGGCCACATCCATCTGGTCTCTCATGATGACCATGGCCTTGTGACGCAGTGACCAGGATACTGGACAGGAGCCAAGAAGGTATGGTCCCCAGCTGTGGCTGCAGCTACCCAATCCTGGGAGACTCAGGCTGGCTCTCTGGTGCCTATGTCCTCCTGCACAGAGGGCCCCCGTGGGAATTGCATTCACTCAGAGAGATGAACTGCTCCCACCACATGCACACTCTGTGCACTGCTGTCCCCCAAAAGATGCAGGTGCTGCTCATAGAGCTGTGGCGGATATGGAGATGACCCACTTCTCCCTGCACTCCCCTCTACATCTGCATGATTCCACACACAATGTGGCTCTGAGAGTGTGGGCGGGATGGCTCAAATGGTGGCAAGGAGTGGCCAGAGGCCAGGAAGGGGCACTGCATGTACTTGCCAGGGAGGGCGTCAGAGAGCAGGTGGGCCCCAGGCACCAGCTGAGCTGCTGAGTCTGGTCCATGCCCCAAGCCAGCAGCACCCACAGCTCCATCCCAGCAGGACCTGCATCCCACCTGAGGAAGGGCCCACACCTCCTCCTGATAGAAGCTACTTCTAACCCATAAGTGGGGAAAGCATGAAAACATGGTGTGACTCTACATGTGTCTGGGTAGAGAAGGTGTGACTCTACCCGTATCAGGGCATGGGTCATCTGCCCTTACATGTTCCTTGGCATGGGAAGCCCTGGTGGAGCTGTGCAGGGCAGGCATCCCTGGTTATCAGAGGAGTCTGCCCAGTCCTGGGCTGGCATGCTGAGTGCTCAGAGGTCAGTGGTCCCTGTCCATAGCCAGGGTCTCAGTCTACAGGAGAACTCAGACATCCTGAGTTCAGTGGCATACCTGGTACACTCCGAAAACTGGCTCAGTTGATGAAAGGATCCATATTGGCAGCACCAGAAAACCCAGGAGGCTCAGAACATTACCACCAATTCTGGCCCAGTGTGCAGCTTCAGGGGCTCAAGTCCTCTAATGCTTTTCTTTTAGGACCTTTTTAAAGGACTCTTAGGTTTTATATCTGATGTCTTCCCAAAACCTCACACTCTCAGAGACTGGGCTTTTAGAAGATGGTTGAGTCACAGGGCCCTACAGCTGACTCAGTGTTGGGGACAGGGCATGGTCAGAAGAGGGGGTCAAGGGGGCATGATCCAGAAGAGTTTATTTCCCCCTGGCTCCTTCCTTCTCTTTCTCTTTCTCTCTTCCTGTTCGCCATGCTGTGAGCAGCTCTCCTCCCCAGCCTCCTCTGCCATGCTATGCTGAGTTGTAGCTGGATGACTATAAACTGAAACAAGAGCCAAAATAAGCCTCTCTTCCTTTATGCTGTGGGTGCCAGGCACTGTGTCCCAGTAACTAGGAAGTGACGGAAACTCATGCCAGTTCCCAGACAACTGTCCCACTCACATAGCTGGGAATACAGACTCCCGGGACCCTCACCTCCCTGTGGCTCCAGCTATTTATAACTGATGAAAGTCACAGGTCGCCCCTGGTCCAGCATGGACATGGGTCCAGCAGACCCAGGCATGCCCTTCAGAGCAACCAACACACAGGGATAGAGGGACGTGGGGTTTTCAGATGCCAGACAAGCACCAGAAGTCTGTGCAGCTCCAGGGCAAAGGCCCTAGGCAGATACAGCAGTGATGGGGCAGGGATCCTCATGGTATGATTGTGTCCCAGTGTGTGTGCTGAAGACCTGGGGAGGTGTTCAGGTTGGAGGTTGGGGTGGGGTCTCACGGGGCATCAGTAGCTCTATCTATCCAGGTGAGAGAGACTGAGAAGCACATTTACTGCGTCATGTGAGCCTTCCCAATCCCAGGCCTTGCCAGGTGCCAGTACTGTGCCACTGGACTTCTGGCCTTCAGCATAGAGAGCTGGACAAACTTCTAGTCTCATAAGCTAACCAGCCTCAGGTTCCTTGCTACAGCAAGAAAAGAGAAAGCAGATTAAGTTGGCAATCTATGCGCCTATCAGTTTCACTGAGTGTGGAGCTAGCAGGTCCTTGTGCCAGGTGCCTATAGGAACCCAGGCTCTAGGACTGCCCTTGGAATATCCACGGTGCCCACAGATCCCTGGCCCAGCATCCAGCTTGAGCAGAGTCACCCACTCTGCCCTGAGGACCAGATTCAATGAAACCTGCCCCCTCAGCCTTGCAGCTCAGAGGACACCTCTCTGTCCCCCAGATATCTGGGGAGCTATGCTGTCATCAAGCAGACAAGTGACATGCACAGTGTGACCTGCTGAGGACAGGTCTGTGCTAGGTCCCCAGGATATCCAATGCCCAAACGCCCTCCATCTGACAATCCTCCCTGGAGCCTAGAGTAACTTCTTTGTCCAAAAGGCCCTGAATATGAAAAGCAGGGAGACTGCCATCCAAGAGCTGGACCAACAGCTGTGCATCGTAGACCTACTGTGTGTGGATGCCATGAGGCCTGGGGTCACAGTTGGAGCATGAAGTGTGCTGAGACCATCCTGGTGCCCCTCAGGGACTAAGGAGCAAGACTCCAGCCCAACCCAGAAGTAGGTGCACACCTCTGTCTGCAAACACCCTGACAAGAGGAACTGTAACTGACAGAGGGGTCAGGTGAGAGGGTTCTGGAAGCCTGAGGTACAGGCCCGGGACATATCCTCCCAACAGGCCCGAGTGGCCCCTCTTTAGCCCCACTCCCCAGCACTCACAGCCACACCAGGCAGGGTCTGGGCAGAGAGAAGAGGCCACCCACAGCAGATGCTGACTCACATGTGGACCATCACCATGAGGGGACAGCTGGCTGGCCAGGCCGGGAAGCTGTGCTGCAGAGCCTATAGTCCCATCATCCCTCACCCAGCCTAGGCCACAGTTGCCAATAGGGAGAACAGCAGCCTACTTGAGAGGTGCAAGCCCAGAGATTCGGTGTTTGCTACACAGCCCCTGCTTCCAGACCGTGGCTGACATATCAGCATGGAGAGAAGGACAGCATGCAGCACAGGGGTGTGTGACCCTGGGACAAGGGCAGCCACTAACAAGAAACACGGGCAGAAGCCCCAGGACTGGGCTTCCCACCAGGGCTGCATCACCCCCCAGCCCTGCTCTGATGCTGTCATGCCTTGCACCTATACCACATCCCAGTGCTGCATTCGAGAGACAGGGACAGCACGTCGTGCTTGGTACAGGAAAAAAGGGTGTAGAGAGGCCAGTGGGCAACCGGGAGCCTCTCCCAGCTGGGCCTGGGGTGCGGCCCCTCACGTTGCCAGGCCCCTCCCAGGAGCTCTGTGCTGGGCTCTGAGTGGGTCTCCCTGTAGGAAGCTCTTTCTCTCTGTGTCCCCAAGGTGCCAGTCTTCCATACCCTCCTCCCATGGAATGGTGTCTGGACTGAGGGGCAGAATAGTCCTTGTGACCTGCAGCCCGTGGTTCTAGGAGCAAAGCTTGGTGTCCCTGTCCCCAGTCGGGGTTGTGACAACTTTTCTGGTCCTGCATTGCAGCCAGGCCATCAGGGGCTCTGGAAACAGTGGCCACTCAGGAGGGCGGATCT
Source organism: Thryonomys swinderianus (assembly GCA_004025085.1). Classification (NCBI taxonomy): domain Eukaryota; kingdom Metazoa; phylum Chordata; class Mammalia; order Rodentia; family Thryonomyidae; genus Thryonomys; species Thryonomys swinderianus. The sequence goes on from PVIC010004454.1 coordinate 20,262, forward strand.
GCTGCCACATCTGGCATGGATGGGGGGCCCCCACCCTGTAATTGGGATTACCATGCCATGCCCACTGTCACCATGCCAGGACATCCCTGAGCTGGGCCTGGGTTCCAAGCTGGTGACCCCACCTCAAGGTCATTGACACTGTTACACTTTGGGGGTGTTTCCCACAGGGCTAGGTCTCGCTGGGCAGCATAACTGCTTCTGAGGGTGTCAGCAATAGGAGCTCCCGGACATGGCTGCCACACTCCACCACAACAGAGCCCAGGCTCAGCCACCCTGAGTTCACTCTTGAATGTCCCTGTGGCCACCATGCACCACTGTGTGCTGTGCTATCTGGGATCGTCAAGGCCCTGCCACACCACTTACCCAAATACCACCCCCCATGTCTGATGGTTTCCACACCCTCCTTCGCCCTGAGAGGTCTCATCCTCCACCTGCCTCTAGCAAGAGTCCTGTTGGTGGGAACAGAGACCTTGCACCCTCATGTTTCCCTAACCCTTCCCACCTGCTTCCAGCAGTAACCCCACTGGCCACCAAGTCTGGGTGGAGCCCAGCCCCCACCACACAGCCATTGTCATGAGCGCTGGCCTTCGGCCATGGTCCCTGGCAAAGCCCCCACACAGTGCTGGGATGAATGTCCTTCAGTGCTGTCTTTTCTGACCTCAGGAGCTCCGAGCCAAAGCTCTGTGGTTGTGCTGAGCTTCCAGGAGGGGTGGGAAGGTCCGGCTCAGTCCCCCTGGAGTAAGACTCAGAATTGCCCACAGAGTGGGCAGGTGGTAGTGCAGCCCCAGAATCCCTAGACAGTGTCCCCAGAGCCAGCAGAGTAAGTGCTCCAGGGATGTGCAGGCTGGAGTGGAGGTGGAGGTGACGGAGAGAAGGCACAGAGGGGCCCGGACCAGCTCCCTGCAGGGCCCTGTGTCATTTTGGGTTTCCTGGCAGGGCGGGAAAAGAACACCATTACATGCAGTAATACCTGCTCCTCTGTGTCACCAACATCCACCCTATCAGACAGAGACAACACACAAGCAGGTACACTTAAAAGGCCCCAGAGCCTCGTTTCTCCCACTACCATCCTCGAGGCCCCCTCCTACCAATGCCAGTGGCCAGTGGGGGCAGAGGTCCATCTCCATTTAGTGGTCTATAGGGAAGGGTGCATGGTGGGAATCACAGTGTCCCCACTGCCCTGACTCCTTAACAGCTGGGGAGGTCCCACCAGGCACTTGAGACTCCCTGTATCTTGCCTGGCAGAGGTAGCTATGGATACTGTTCCCATGACAATAGTGGCTGAGGGGGGACAGCAAGAAGGAGGATGAAAGGTTGGGGGCCTAGGAGGGTGGCTTGTGTTGGAAGAAGCTCTTTGCTTGGGTCCTGAGACCCTCTGCCCTGCGTTTCTAAGAACCACTGTCCCCACCCCAAAGTGACAGCCACTCAGAGCCAAGGAGGCATCCATGGCTGGGAAGACAGGAACCAAGGCTGAGACACTGCAGAGGGCTGAGCCATCATGAAAGATGGAAGTCCTCTCTCCAGCCCATGCAGACCCCACATGGTCAGCAATAGAGAAACCTGCCCGGCTGTGAGGGGTTGCCAGCCTTTCCTGAAGGGCCAGGTCACCACCCACTGCTGTGAGCACACCGCTTGTAGACACTGAGATTCAAGTTTTAAATAACTTTCTTGAGTTACAAAATACAACCTTTTTGATGTTTCTAATCATTTACCCATTTAAAAGCCATTCTCCACTCTCGGGGTAGACCAACCCAGGAAACAGGCAGGATGTGGCCACGAGCTGCCAATGTACAACTCTGATGTAGAATTTCAAATAACTTCTGTGGTTTTTCATACACAGCGTCCAGCACTCAGCATCAAACTACCACACACTAGGGGACATGACCAAATAAGCAAAACCCAAGGAGAAAAGATAAAAGACCAAGGAAAGAACTGTAGGATGACTCCATGTCGGAATCATCAAACACCAACTTAAAGATAACCATGATTAAAACATTAGAAAAAGATTACAAGATGGAGAATCTCAGGAGAGAATTAGGATACATATAAATGGTAATATAGCCAGGCGTGGTGGCTCACTCCTGTAATCCCAGCACTCGGGGCAGAGGCATGAGGATTGCTAAATTCAAGGTTTGCCTGGGCTACATAGTGAGCGCAGGGCCAGCCTGAACTACAAAGCAAAACCCTGTCTCAAAAAAAGTTAATACAGATAGATAGATAGATAGATAGATAGATAGATAGATAGATAGATAGATAGATAGATAGATAGATAGATAGATAGATGATTGATAGATAGATAGATAGATATGTATATGTGTGTGTCTATATATATGTACATACATAGACACACACACACATATATATTATGGATAATTTATATATGTGTAAATATATATTTTTTAAGACAATGAAATTTATTCCTAATCTCTGTGTATGGGCCTTGAGCAACTTTTGCTTCCTTTTGTGTGCCAGTACCCCCCCCCCATGTGATGGGGAATGCCACCTGGACCAGTAGCCCTCCCCTTTCCTCATGAGCTTTAAGGTGGTAACTTCTGGGGCCGGAGAAGAACCAGGTGCCCACTTCCTCCACACAGCGCTGTCTGTCTCCAGCCTGTTTCCATCCAGAGGAAGTAGAAGTCTTTGGGGTGTGGAGCAACATAAGTTTTATAAAAGAGAGAAGCCCCATGACAGGCTGTGCCAGCAGCTCCAGAGGCAGTGCCAGGATGCTGAGGAGGGAGGGCTGAGAGGCAGTGGGGCCGGAGAACCACAGGGCAGCACTGCAGACATCTGCAAACAGCACGATGAGGCCTGTGCAGAGCACAGTGTGTCTCCAGGGCTCTCCTGAGGGCCCAGCTTTGTCTCCTGCCTCAGATCTGGATCCTGGGGTCCCACCTGTCTTTTGAGAAGCGAATTCTTCTTGGAAGAATAAATTATCCAGGTGCTCAGGGGTGCAGTTGAGAGGGACAAAGGTCAGAAGCATGCCATGGTGGCAGTGGAGACTCAGTGAGCCAGGACAGTCCTTATGAAGGACGGGAAGGGTTGAGCCCCAGGAGAGCTTCATGCAGACCCTGGAAGACAGTACTCCTGGCAAGGGACACCTGGAGCTCTCAAAGCTGTGGAAGCAGGAGGCAGGAGGCAGGAGGCAGGAGGCAGGAGGGCCAGGCCTCAGCACTAGACTTCTGCCTTCCAGAACAGGGAGACGATGTTTCCATTGTCTTGAGCCTCCCCCATGAGGCAGCCACCGATGGCCCAGGCAGCTGGCTTTACTCCTCTCATTTTCCAGGCAAAGGTGAGGCTGAACCAGGCAGAGATGCTTGTGCAGGTCATTATGGTCCAATAACATGGCAGAGCCTAGACTCCCAGCCACACTGGCTCCATGAGCCCTGAGTCCCAGCCCAGAGCTGGTAGATGAGGATGCTGGGCTCCTCCTGGCTGACTCCACCTGCAGTCCCCACCCGGCCTTACTGCCCCATACCCAGCCAAACACACAGGCACACCCTCAGGAGGCTTTCATCCCCTCCTTCAACCTCCCCTGGACACTCAGGCACTCTGAGCTGGTATAACTCAGGCCTCAGCCCGCTGAGTCCCAGCACACCTTGCTGAGTAGCCAGTGAGCATAGGGCAGCCCTGGAGGAAGCAACACCATTTCTTACAGCACCACAGAGCTGAGCCCACATTCGAGGGCAGATAGCAGTGCTCCCACAGTGCACAGAGATGCTGGCACTTTGAGGGGAAGAGGAGGCTGTGGCTTGGGCACCTGTGGCCCTGGGCAGCTGGAAGCTGGGCAGAGCACCAAGCACTTCTGTCTGGACCAGCCCATGGTAGAGCCCTGAGACAGTACATGTGGGAAACCCATGAAGCCCAATCCTCCGAGGGTGTCCCCAGTGATCATCTGTCATTGTCACACTGCTATGTAGCTACATAGCATGGCTGTATATGACTATTTGGGGTATTTCCTCCTGGCTGCAGAGGAGACAGAGGCTGGATGTCCTGTGCAGCTCCCTCAGTCCTCCATGTGGACTCATCTGATAGTGGCTTACAGGACCACCGGGCAAAGGGCAGGCAGGGCCAAGAAGAATCTGAGCCTCTGTGCCAGCCTCCCAGGCTGGGATCGAGGCCCCGGGAGGTCTGCAGCTCTCACCCAGGGGTGCATGTCTCTTGGGCTTGCCCGTGTGGCTCATGTGGCACCATGCCTGGGGAACCCTTATACTCAGCCCAACCCCACAGCAAGTGTCTATGTGTATATAGCACATGTGCCCATGTGTGACTGTGCATGCATGCCTGTGGCTGGGCAGACTCTCTGTGTGTGCACTTGTACCCACTCGCCCACCCTCCCTGCCTCTGCCCAGCCCACGGCAAGATGCTCTTCACAGAGTTCAGTAATTGCTCCACTGATGGAGCCATTGACCTTGGCCAGATCACTTACAACCCAAGCCCACTCATCTGCGAGAGAAAAGGGATCATGAGAGCCCTTTAATCATCACAGAAAGTCACACAAACGGAGGCCTGTGGCGGCCACGTGCCAGCAGGATGGCTCCCACACCAAGCGGAACCTTCTCACTGCGACACAAGACCACACGCCCACACCTCTGAGTGGCTCCTGCCCTTAACTCAGTGTCTGTGCCTTTGAAGGTCAGCTCTATCTACAACGTGTTGCCCTAGGTCACAAAGCCCAGTCCCTCTGTGCATGCTGCCCCGCTCTTCCTGCGTTCCCTGGGCTCCCCCAGATGGCCACTTTGAGGTCCCCCTAAAATCTGAGAGGCCTTGCTGTGGCACCTGGGGTGCTGTGACTCGCCTTCTACGTCATTGCATCATTGGGACTGAATCAGCAGCTGCACCATCACACCATCAGAATCAGGATGCTGATTGTCCCCCTGGGGCTTTCCAGTAGAGGAGTCAGGAAGCTGCTCTTGTGGAGACTCCTGCGGACGAGGTTGAGCCAATGCAAATTTCATGCTGGAAACACATCCCAGCTGCCCAGAGTGCTCAGGGGTCAAAACATCAGTGCCAGACTCTGCCAATTTAGGAAGTCCTTCTGCCCGACCAGCAGAGCTCCTGGCAGAGCGGGAACTCATTCACCACTGGCCTGGTATCATGAATGGCACATGAACGAGTGAATGAGCAAATGGATGAATGGGCGGTAAAGTGCACCCTGGCGCCCGAGGACAGTGAGCAATCTGGGAGCAGCAGCACAGCTGTGGCTTCTGAGAAGTCTCCACCCATGCTGAGCCCGTTTTCATGACAACAACCTGATTCTCTGGGACTGCTCTCCTCTGCCCTCCCTCTGCCACGAGGCCCCACCCACACAGCCCCTGCTCAGATCCTCTGCTTTGCAGAATCTGGGCCCAACAGAGCCTGGTGTCCAGAAGAGCTGCTATGGGCAGTGGGTGGCCGGACCCTGACTGTCACTGCAAAACCATGGGCCAGACATGTGGACACAGCCCAGGTCCTGGGATCCCCAGCCCACTCTGCAGGGCCTTCTCTGGAATGGGCACAGATCATCTCAAACCTGGCCAGTATCTTAAATTAGGGTGCAGTGACTGAGAGAAGCATCAGTCCCATGCATGGTGATACCGGATCCAGCAGGGAGGCAGATGCAACAGCTTACACCAGAGCGGTGGGGAGGTGTCCTCCCTGTACCCCAAGTCACCCCTGAAAGCAGAGATTTTTTTACCTCAGTGTGGGAGGCAGATGAGCAGGTGTCAAGGGAGAGAGGACTGAGAGACACAACACACTTCTCTGCCTTAACTTTCTTCGGAAACAATTTCTAACTTCAAGAAAAGGGGCAAAGACACTACCACCCCTCCCCAGACCCTGTCCCAGCTTCCCAGGTCCCAACAGCGTCTGTGCCTCTTGCCACTGTCTCTGTCCCTGGAACGAGCTCCGAGTCCTTCTTAGACACATGGCCTTGGCGCAGTTGAGGCGACGAGCTGGAGGCCAATTCATCTGAATCTCCTGGTGAGTTGAGCAGGGTGTGGGCACCAGGAGGAAAAGCAGGCGGCTCTGCTGCCATCTTGGGGGCTCACAGCCAGGCACGGATTGCTCCATGCTGTCTGGAGGGGTGGCTGGGGCTGGCTGTGGGAGGAGCCTCCTGCTGCACTTCGTGTTCACTCAGAGACCCTCCCCCACACAGCTCCTTGTTCTGAGGACTCCCAGTGCCTACCAGGGAATTTAAGGGGTGACCAGCAGGAGCCTGCCAGTGGTCCCTGCTCTCAGCTGTCTCCAGCCAGTCAGACCGCATCCTCACTCCTGGGGCAGCGGGCGCTCCAGGGTGGACCTGGCTTCCCTGCTCAACACTGACATTAATCCTCCACCCAAAGAGCCCAAAACCTTACATGGTGAAGGCCAGAAGCCAAGGTCCAAGTATGGGCTGTACGCACAGTTTCTGGACTGCTCCCTGGCAGCCAGGAGCTATGCCCACAAACGCAGGGAGCTGGTACTAGCACTGGTACCTCGGTTGTCAGTGTGGGGTTGAGGTACCCCAAGGTTCGGGTCTGTGGGGATGCTCAGAATGTGAGCTTCTAGGGATGATGCCCTTAAAGATGTCTTCACCCAACTGTGTGCTGACTGAGACAGACCTAGGTATCCTGCTGTCTTTTAAGCAGAGGAAGCCAGGAGGATGGAGTCAGAGACTGGATGGGTGCCGGAGATGTCTGGCACTCCTGTGCCAGGAGGTGTGGGAAGGTCCTTCCCAGTCTGAGGCCGTGTTCCACCGAAAAGCGATGACTTCCCTGCCCTGTCCTCAGCACCCCACGCTATTCCTGGCTCTGAGGAACCGCAAATCAGTGCTCTCACTGTGAGCATGTTCCTTCTGGGGCTGGCTTACTTCATGTAGTGGACAGCCCATCCCCAGGCCCAGCTATTCTGGGTTCAGGTCATAATTCCTCCCTCTTTAGGGCGGAAGGTGGACCATATCAGGGATTCCCCACTGAAAGACACTGGCGTGGGTCCCCTGGTGGCCCTGGACATGATGCAGGTCTCCCTCTCAGACCTGCTTCCGACCTTCCAGATGGAGATGTGCGAGGCCCTCTCCTCTGCGGAGTACAAGGTCCAGGCTGGGTGGGGTGCAGGCAGCCACCCCGAAGCTCCTCAGGAGGCCATGGGCATGGGCCTCAGCAGGACACTCAAGTGGTGAGGACACAAGACGGGATTTGGCCTCCAGCAGAGATGCAGAGGAAATCCACATCAGGAGACCACAAGTACAAAGAAAGCAAAGGAGAAGGTGCCACAGCACCCAGAGCTACTGCCACCTCCCCCATGTCAGATGCTTTTCATTTTCAAAAATACTCTCCAGGGGTCACTTCTGTGCAGAGAGAGAACGCGAGAAATGCCAGCAACTTAGGGTGAAACACCAAGCAGGACAAAGAAGGGCTGCAGTGGCAGAATGCTCATTGGCCTCGGCCTCCTGGGCTGATTCAAGGATCTGTTCAAAATCAAATGACCTTTTTTTTTTTTTGAGACAGGGTCTCACTTTGTAGTTCATGCTGGCCCTAAGCTAGCTCACTATGCAGCCCAGACAAGCCTCAAACTCACAGCAAACCTCCTGCCTCTGCCTCCAGAGAGTTGGGATTACAGACATGAGCCACCATGCCCAGCACTGTGGTATGTGCTACTAATTGCTGGTGGGTGAGTCACCACGCCCAGGATTGTAGTATGTGGTTACCAGGATTGAACCAGGGACCTTGCACTTGCTAGGCAGGCGCTAGAACTACTGAGCTAAATCTTGGGCCCTCAAATGAACAATTTGACTTATTTCCCCAGAAGGCTCCAGACGCAGCCAGGAGGCCATCCATGGATGCCTCAAGTGAGCAGGGCATCTGGCACTGCACAGCAGCACGTGTCTAGCACTTGCTTTTGACTTGTGTTTCCGGCTCAGCCCTTGGCTGCTATGATGGGGATAGTGCCACCACCTCAGGCTGGGAGGCCACGCTGACGAAGGTCTATCCACCTGGCCAACTCTGCCCTCTGTGCATTGAGCTCCAGTTCCAGAGCCTGACTGGAACCATGGAGAACCCGCGCTGCCGGGGCAGAGGAAAAAGGTCCGGCTTGCCCCACCCAGTTCTGCACCCAAGACCAGGGTGCCTCCCATCCAGCCACATCTGTCCCCAGAGGGACCTTCCAGCCACCTTTGTCACCTCTTTCCTGGAGGATAGCCCCACCAGCACAACCTCCACCCTGGGTAACCAACAGACCCCCCCAGGTAGCTACCCCCGCTGTCCTGCCCCTGCCCTGTGACTGCTCTCCCTGTGGCCTGGAGACCCTCCCCAGTGTCCATCACTGGGCCCAGCTGGCAGAGACCAGCAGGGATGCATTACTGGGGTGATGTCTCCAGCCAGCACCCTTGTTGACCCCCCAGCCCCAACAAGCAGGCCTGACCAGATCCCTGCGGCACATCCGGGGACACACTGCAGCCACACATGAGCATCATGCAGACCTGGGACAGGACTGACTGAATAAGTGCAGTGTGTTCTTTGGCCTGGGCTCCCTCTGAGCTGAGACAGACAGCTGATGTTGGAAGAGACCCCTGTTTAGTGTGCTGTCTCCCTCCTGACAGACTGGCCAGGAGAGAAGGCCAATGCCACAGCTGTGAACAACACCATCAAAACCTCGGCAGGGCAGGCACTGTGAAAGCCACTAGCCCTCGGGGAGCTAAGTCCATAGGACGAGGTGTCCACCCACCATGAGTTCCTCATGCTGGGTCAGTGGCTACACATGGGCCCCTTTCGGCCCTGGACACCTATTATTTCTGTAGGTTCATCCAAACTGATGAAAATTGGCCTGGGAAGCCCAAAGCCCAGCACCTGGCCTCCGACCAAGTGGTTGTAAAACAACTGGTGTATCTCTTTGCTGGTAAAGAGGAAACAACACGCCCTGCCAGCCCCTGCCCAGGCTCCACAGAGGCAGAGGGGCTGGAGCAGGAGGCAGCTCTGCAGGGCTGACAGGAACCTCCCAGGTCCAGGCTGCTCTGTCCCCCACCCTAGCCACGAACACGGCCAGGAAAGACCCACTAGACTCAGCATCCCCACTGTAACATGTAACACTGCAACATGAGGGCAGCTAGTCATCCCTCCACATCTGCACAGCACCAACACCTACACATGTGACCAACCACAGAGGTAAAGATACTTGAAGAAAGCTGCCTCTGCCCCAAACAACCGCCTAATAGCTCAGCATCAGGACTGTCCCCCCGGCACATGCTCTGCATTGGGTGTCAGTCATCTAGTAAGCCTCGGGGATCACAACACGACTAGGTAATGACAGTCCATACAAGGGATGCAAGCACCCGGGCTCCGTTCCCACAGCCCGTCCCATCCCTGCAGACACAAGGGGCAGCTTTGATCCGGCTCAGCCGAGCACTCCACTGTGCTCTGCAAGGTCTGTCCTGTTCTCTCTCCCAGGCCACACCTTTAGTGTGGCCCTTGCTGGACCTCCACGTGCAGATGAGCCACCCTGGCACAGGCTTGCAGGCCTTGGTCGACACCTAGAGCCCCCGCCTGACCAGGCACCAGCTGTGCAACCACATCCAAGGCCTGGTCCTCAATCTCTCCCCTCCCATGGGGGGCTCATCAGCGCATGTGTGCAAGCCCCACGCACGCTAAGCCCACGCCTCTGCAGCCTGCTGTTCACTCAGTGACTAAAATGTATCAGCCAGTCATTACCGCGCCAGGCCCCATCCCGTGGGTCACCCAAGAGCAAGAGCCTCACCTTCAGTCTTGCACTGCAGTTTGTCTAAGCCTGCCTAGGATGGCATCCTGAGCTTTCAAGGGAGAAGAGAAGACTTCTGGCCCCAGAATAGTAGAGAAAGATTCATGTGAGGGGACATGTTTGTGGCTGGTGGCCTTGGAAATGTTGAAGGGAGGCAGGTGGGACAAGGCTGTGGGGAGGAGAAGGCAGGGCTGACCACAGAGCGGGCCGACTAGTCCTCAGGACTATGTGCAAAGGCAACTGTAGACTTTAGCATATACAAAGAGTCTTCTCTGAGCAGACAGTAGGGAGCCACAGCAGTTCTTGAACAAGGGAGAGGCACTGTAGTGCTCCGGGAAATCAATGTGGTAGCAGTAGTTTTTGTAAGCATGTTCCATGAACATCTTTAGATCTAGTATCGAGAGCCAGGCACACTGAGCACCTTGCAGATCTAACTCTCCTCCCAGTCTCAGGAGACAGCACTCATTGCCACAGTGCAGGTGAGGACAGGGAGGCAGAAGCATCACCTCGAGTAAGCAGTGGGGCTGCGTTTGGGGCTCAAAAACCAGAAAGCAAGACACCCCTGCCTAATTCTGCTGTGGGCCTGGAGGAGACCATGGAGCTGCAAGGTGACCACGAGGCTGAGCTGGGGACAGCCTAGCCATGTCCTGAGTGTGAGTGGGGGCGGGGCAGGGCACTGGCACAGATGGCAGAGGAGCCTATCCTGCCCCCTGGGCCACACTGGTGGGTGCGGGGGTGTCTTAGGCCTCTCAGTACACAAAGCCACGAGAGGTGGACAGACAGCGGCGCAGATGTACTATAACCTGCGATGGGCCTGCACCACCAGCAGCAGCCTACCAGAGCGGCCCCCACACTGCAGGAAGGCCTGGCCTCCCTGGGTGATGATGGGATCCAAAACCTGGGCTCCATGCGGCTCTCCAATCCATCGTGTCCCTGTCCTACAATAACATCCTTGAGAGCTGCCCAGAGGGGAAGGTATGATACCCAAACTCATGGCTTCTGTGATTCCCCAGCCATGCAGAGACCCAGGCCCACCCTGTGCCGGGAGGGGCTGAGGCACGGCTGGTAGCGGTCAGGGGCTGGTACGGGCTGCTGTCCCTTGAGGGCCTCAAACACACCAAGCTCCATGCTCGGGCACAAAGCAGGAGGCTCCCAGGGAGGCTGTGACCAGCAGAGCACTGTCCACCAGGCAGCTCCAGGAGACAACAGATGGCAGGAGGACACGCAGCAGGACTGGACCAAAGCCAGAGGAGCCCAAGGTCCCGGACAAAGGGCAGGGAAACCATGCTGCACGAGAGGGGAGCGCTGTCCTCTCACCATCACTGGCTCTTCTCTTCCTTCAAGGGTTCCAAACGGCCATGCCCACTGCCTTCCTTCCACGTGGCCCAGACCAGCGTGGCCGCCACACTCATAACCAGGGGTGTTGATGTTGGCAGCAGTGAGGCCTCCACTTGTTCTGGACAGAGGGGGACAATTCCCTTCATCTCTTAGTCTCCACTTCCTAATTTGTGAAGCGACTTCAAAATACTGCAGACCCTGAAGAGGGTTCGAGAAGATGAAAGGTGAGGGGCCCGGTTAGTGCAGTGCAGGTATTACCTTGTTCTTGGGTCCTGGGTTTGAGTCTTGCCTCTGCTGCCAGGCTGTGTAACCTCGAGCAAGCCCTTTAACCTCTCAGGGCCTTTGTTACCAGCACTGTCAAAGTGGGATCAGAGGACTGTCTCCTTCCCAGATCTCGCAGCAAACATGACAAGAGAGTCGGAGCCCTGGGATGGGCTCCACACACTGCAGCAGTGGCTACCATGCAGGCCAGGATCCAGGTGGGCCGGTGTGTCATTCCCCACGCTGAGCTGGTGCGTCGCTTTGATCTGAGACAGTGTGGCTTGACTGGTTCCTTCCTTCCCCCCCTTGGGCAGGTACATGAGGAGAGGGCTCCGTAGCTGGGATTTGGACTTGGACTGTGGTGACTGAAGAAGCCTTTTGCACGTCGTGCGTGCTCTTCCCGGGCTGAGCGAGTAATACTCAGACTCGATGGCTCATCAAAGCCACTAATTGGAGCCCAGCAAGGCCTCGCTGGCCATGCAGTGCACGCGCAGCACATGGACCATGCCCCAGCCCCACCTCCTTTGATCCACATCTCATAAGGGCATCGTGCCCTAGAATTACGAGCGCAGAAATCAGAACAAGAAACGTGTGCTATTTCTGGCTCTGACACAGACGACGGCGTGTGGGCAGATCGCAACACCAGAATTTCCTCTGGTCTCTGGGAAATGGCACAAGTCACAGTAGCCCTCTTCTGTCCCTCTGAAAGGGGCAGGGTGCTAACCCTGCCATGCCAGGGACTGGCAGGGTGCACCTGGCTGTACCCTAGCTGTGGCCTACAGGATTTCTGAGCTGGGGACCAGACCCCCTTCCCCAAACTGCACTCTTCCCAACAACAAAGGCGCTTTCAGGACGGGGAGGGGAGCACCTGGCTGGATTTGGCTGAGCCGCTGCTCTAGTCTGTTGCCTGCTGGGACCTGAGTATCAGCAAGAAGAGGACAGCCAGGGTGGTCAGGGCTTGGGCAGCGCAGACCTATGACCCCACATGTCAGCGCAGATTTGTAAACGAAATCAAGGGTAAACCCTGGGCCCAGCTCACCCGGCTCTGCCTGGCTCCACGAGGACTGAAGGGAGGAGATGGCAAGGCAGGCATGCGCTGCAACCTGCGATGCGCCTGGCTGAAAATAAGTCTTACAGTGTCTTAATTTTCCACTGTGCAAATGCACCCTGAACTGGGCATGGGGCTGTATGTGGAGACCCCGCTTCAGTCAGGGGACCCAGGGGAGGCGGCAGCTGGAACCTGGCCCGGACCCTGAAGCAGGTTCCCATGGGCCCCAAGGAGCAGCGACGTGGTGTAGTCTCATGAGCCAGCTTTGTCTTGAAGGCTGAGTCATTCCCCTCTCATGGCTGAGACCCTTGAGGCCCCAGAAACTGACTTGCCCAATGTCCTGCAGGGCAGCCAGGCTCCTCTTTTCTGTGCCCACAGGCTGGACACTCAGGGCTCCTGGCACAGGAGCACCTGTTGGGGAAACATCCAGCACTGAGAGGCTACATGCCACAGAGTACAGTCTCATAGGAGCCCAGGCAGGTACCACTTCCAGGCCTCAGAGACTCAGAGCTCCAGGGGACAGGGTCAATGGGCAGCTGTGTGGACAGAGCAGCCACAAAGCTGTGTGGCCTGGCCAGCTGGACTGTGGGGCTCCAGCAGTGCAGGGTCTGGGGATAAAGATCCTGCTGCCCCAACCTGAGGCTCCCTTCTCAAGCCACCAGGAAAGGAGAGGAAGGTGCTGCCCATGCTGTGTGGCATGGGTTCTGGGCAGGCCACCACGGGGAAGGGATGGGAGGACCTCCCTGGATCCAACAGAAGGCCTGGCCCTCAGGACCCCCTGGGAAAAGACAGGGCAGGGCAGAAGCCATCCTTCCCCATGCCTGGCTTCCACTTCCTCCAGAAATGGGACAGAAGCAGCTGGGTCTGGCAGGCTAGAAGCTGGCACTGTGGCCCTTCTGGGGCTCTGTATGCCAGGGGCATCCTGCCCAGCATGAGCCAGCCTCACACAGAGCACAGATCTTGACGACTTGGTTCTCAGCCTCCAGAGCTGGCCCTGGAACTCTGAAGGGGAAGGGACTCATGCCTCAGGCTGAGAATAACCACAGTCCTTTTCCCTGGTCCTTCTCAACATGACTCCCCACAACCTTCTAATGCCTATGGTCACTGTGAATGAAGAGCCGGTTTTTAATTACTTTAAAACAAGCAAAAAAAAGAGCTAGGCATGATGGGTTATGGCTGTAGTCTCAGCTACTAGGGAGGCTGAAACAGGAGGATCGTTCAAGCCCAGGAGTTAAAATCCAGCTTGACAAACACAAAACAAAACCAGAAGTACAGTGATCCCATAACAAAGGGATTTCAATCCCCTTTTGTGCCTGGGGGCTAAGTCTATAAGTGAAAGCTAGAGGAGCTACTGCAGGGCTCAGTGACACACTTCAGGCTCAGAGGAAAGGAGGCTGCAGGCAAAGATCGACCAGCAAGCCAGGGCCAAGTGTTCTAGTGCAGAGGATGGTGAGGCTAGGCCCAGTGCTGCTCCAAGCGTCTGCTCTTCCTGTGTCCCATCCCATCCCACAGTGACAGATGGTCTGGAAAAGCTGGGATGGAGGGAAGACAGGGCTTCCTGGCTACAGCAGGCTCAGAGACCAAGGGCAGGACCAGCTAGCTGTTCCTCCCCAGGAAGACACATCTTCTGGTCTGAAAGCAGCTCAAGTGGACGCTGCCTCAGCCGGGTGCAGGGCTTCACCCTGCATGTTCATTTGCAGATGCAGCCCCTCCAGGATGCCACTGCCACACCCAGCAGGAGAAGCAGGGCCTGTGTTCCTCTCTGCCTGAACCTCTGTAGGATGCATGCTCAGGACCAGCTGGCACCTTGTGTCAGCCTTGTTCCCACCCCCAGGGGCTGGCTGGTGAGTGCAGATTTGTCCTAGCTTCTGGGCCCACCAGGCTGAGCTACTCAGCCAGCAGTTCCATCCCTGTATCTTGTGAGCTGTTTCTTTTTTGCCCAGAAGCCAAAGTTAAGAATAAAATTAAAGTTCCAGAGACAACTCTGCTACAGGCACAGCAAGCCCAGCTCTGTCTCTTCTTTGAGTAGCACAGTTAATAACCTCCAGTGGTTGGAGAGGTTGGAGGTCTCTGCCTGCAGTGTACACCAGCAGGGTCTGCAGTGGCCCCTTCTCTCTACCAAGCACCTGCCCCCTAGAGGCTCACCCTGCTCTGCACTGCTTAGTAGCGGGGCCCAGTGTGAAGTGAGAGATGCTCATGAGTTGAACCTGGTCCCTCAAAGACACAGAAGTCTTCACTTCACAACCCAAATGAAATGTGTGTGTGGTGTGGGGTCTGCCCAGGAGTCAGGAAAGCACAACTTGGCTTTGTCTGGGTGGGACATGGAGGTGTGGCCTAGGGTCCTGTGTCTGGTTACTTGCCTTCCTGCCTGGCCCTATTCCTCTGCTCTGCCTTCTGGCCTCCATAAACTGGACAGCTCTGCTCTCCCTCTCCTTTCCCCATGATGCTCCTGCCTCCAAGTCAGCTGACCCTGGACTGACCCCTGAAACCACAAGCCAGATTAAATCTCTTCCTTTAAGTTTTCAGTCTTGAGTACTGAAAACAAACTAATGCAAGACCCTATCTGGAAAGACCTGAAGATGTGGCTAAATTACAGGTCCTGAGATAGGGTCTTCCTTGATTCCCAGGACGGCATTAAATCCATGACAAAAGCCATGGGCTGGACCATGCCCCATTCTGAATCCATACGCCAGAGACTCATGAGTGTAGCCTTGCTGGGGCAAAATCTTTACAGAGTTCATCCATTAAAATGAGGCCAATAGGGTGTCCCTTGGTGATGACCCCAGAAAAAGGACAACTCTGGACACAAGGAAGAGGAGATGGCTGACTGGAGCCTGGGAACTCCTACAGCCAGAAGGGGACTACAGTCTCCCAGTCTCTTGGAAGGAGTCAGATAGCCAACACCATGACCTTGGGCCCAAGAAAGTGTAAGTGCTGGGGGTCAGGCCCACACCTCAGGTGACCTTGTGAGGATAGCCCTGCAGACCACAGGGTGACCACACAAAGGTCTTCTCTTCCTGAGGCCCTTGTAGGCCTCCACTGACATGTCTCAGTGACAGGGACCCTGGACAACTTGCATCAGCAATCCAGTTTGACAAAAGGGAAGGGACTGTGGCCTTCACCTCACAGCCAGCAAATAGAGTGATGCCCACAGGGCCTGAGCATACATCTTCCCTCTGACCTGCACCCTGCAGGAGAGATGAATTCCTCCATCTGTGCCCTGGTCTTCAAGGCCAGCAGATAATTCATTTATGGCCAATGCCATTCACAGGTCAGGAGGTTGGCACAGCTGTGCATACTCACTAATAACATCTCTGTGCTGCTGTTTAAATGGTCTCAATAATTTCCCCCCAGATGTGCCATATATTCCAGCTTAGACATAGCCAGAGTTGCAGGATCCACAGGTGCAGCTGTCAACATCCCCTGGGGGGCTCAGGGGAGGATGCCAGGTCTATGGCCAACACTGGGTATCAGGAGCTGCTCCTGAAAGCCATATGTCCAGTTTTCCACTGGAACCCAAGCCAACGGCAGATGGCCCATCAGTGGGCAGAGGTGGGTGCTCCAAGGCCCAGGTGTGGCCCTGAGTCCAGAACAAGTGAGTGGTGCCCTCTGAGGAGCCAAGGCCCAGCTGTCTGCTGGCCGAGACAGAAATTTCTGGCACAGAGCAAACCCAGGCTCCAGCTCCTATGCTGTACCAGGACCACCCTGCCTGCCTCCCTTAGTGTGCTGGGGTGGTGAACTGTATCCTTGGTGGCCAGAACCCAGGTGCCCTGGACAGCAGACTGAGCTGCTGAGTTGCCAGCTCTCTGGTGCCAGGCCGGGGCAGTGGACCCTTTGTACTCAGATGACAAGGACCCTCCAGCTATGGCCAACCTGGAAAGAGAGGACTCAGAACAAGCCAGCCTGTGCACCCTGAGAAGGTCTCGTTGCTCAACCAGGTCCGTGCAGGGCCAGGTGCTCCTCCCCAAGTGGGTAGAAGCAGTGGGTACATGGCTGGCTTGTCACTTGCACCTGTCACCATAGGTGGACACAGCAGGTGGTACCACGGGTCCCCTGAGTCTGGCCCACACCAAGGCCTGTGCCAGAGCAGCATGTCCTTCTGCTGCCCAGGCCTGGGATGCAGCATAAGCACAGATGGACAGTGAGGTTGATGCTGGTAGTGACTGAGAGTTTCAGGGCAATTGGGGCATCTCACAGAGTACACAGGTCATGAAGCCGGGCAGTAAACCACTCGCAGGAGAAGCGAGTTGTCTTAGCCCCACCAGGGGAAGCAGGGCATGGAGACCAGGGCCAGGGGCCAGGAGCCCCAACATCAGAAGGACCCAGAGTCGTCACGGTGTCCCTGGGCTTGAGAGAGAACAGAGGGGACCAGATTCCAGGTTCCCCGAGGCCCATGCTGCCTGCCAGCCCGTGTAGATTCTCAAGGGTGCTGTCTCAGACTTCCCACCCCAGGCTGGGAAAGGCCACCTGGCCTGTCAAGAGCTGCCACTGAGCTCTGAGCTGGTGACTCACCATGGAACAGAGGTAACCTGCAGTGAAACCATTGCCACCAGCTGCCTCAGGTAATTCTCCACATTGAGCTGAGTTCAGCTTCACACAGGACTTGATGTCTTGTGGAAGCCACAAGGAAGAAGAGAGAAAGGCAACAAGCTTGTGCCTTTGCAAGCTCTGCCTTCCTGTCGCTGTTCCATTTCCTGGGGCAGGAGACAGCCCCAGCATCCCACACCTGCCTGGCACTTGCTCTGTGTCCCTTCCTCCCTGGCCCGGGCACAGTGGTCCGGGCTGCTGAGTGCAGCTCCCAGCCCTTGTCTGCATCAGGATTTCTGAAAAGTGGGAGCCAGGGATGCCAGTTAAACCAGTTCCCAGGGGGCCCCCTCTGTGATCATCCTCCTGTGCTCTCTACCGCCTCCTGTAGATGGACAGACAGATGGGACTGGCTATCATCCTCTTGGACTCCCATCCAGGTGGGGTAACATCCCTCTGAGTTATCCCACAGACAGTACCCTTACCCCAAAGGTCAAATGAAGGAACAGTGGCACATTCCTCCCTTCCTGTGCGTTCCGGACCTGTGTTCTGGACCTGGCCTGCAGTGTACCCATCACATCCCCCTGCAGGAGCTCAAAGCTCCTCACAGCCTCCAGGGTCCCCAGGGGCCCAGGATCTCTTGGCTTTACCCTGAGGAGTGCCTGCCAGTGGGAACATGAGCTCAGCTGTGCTAGGTCCTGTTCTCAGGCCTGGCATCCCTGTGAGAAAACAGCAGGGCACACAGAGGAATGGCGTCTACAAGTCGGATCATGAGGCCTACAGAGGAACTAGGCCCACACTTTGGTTTTGGTTCCCACCCTGGGCCCCTGTGACAGTGACTTCCTGTGTCTGAAGCCTCTGACTGGGAGCTTGGCCCAGCAGCAGCAGCAGCAACAGCAGAATTCGGTGGGCACTGAGGGCTCCAACACGAGCAACACTGTGCCCAGGGCAGCCTACACCCAAGGGCTATGCCCCCTGCAACCAAGCTTGTCCCTGGGACATGGGTGGTGCAGGACCCGGGTCACCCCTCCTCCCCAGCTGTCCTCCCTCCCGGGCCTCCTGGTGGCTCCTAAAATGACACAGGAAGTGTCACAACCCCCAGCCAGGAGCCTATGGGACCAGGAATGGTGCCCGTCCCTCCCTGAATGAGTCTTTGAGCTCTGCACTGAGCCCTGTCACCCACACGCCGACCTCAAGGGGACTGACCCCAGTGCCACCCTCGCTGCTGACAAGCGTGCCACACTGGTGTGGACACATCCTCTAGAGAGGAAGGCTGGATACACACTCTGCAGCCCTTTGGACCCCAGCGCCCCAGCTCCCTCCCACATTAGCTCAGAGGAGCCTGAGCCCTGGCCGTTCTCCTTGGGGTTGGTCTTCATGGTGCTACTGCTGCAGAATGGTGAGCTTCTGCAGGATGGGGCCAGAGAGCGAGCGCTTTCCCCCGGGGGAGCCTGAGGTCTGCTGCTGCTCCCCTCTGGAGCCAGAAAACAACCACCGCAGTCCCATGAGGCAATGGATGAGGCCGTGTTCCAATAAAACTTTATTCACAGAAGGAAGTGGAAGGCCGATCCCTTGCTCATGCTGCTCTAGTTCATTCTCATGGAGTTCTGGGGTCCCCACAGGGTCTGGCTGAGGTCACTCAAAGGGTAGAGTCCATCCCAAAGTCTACCTCCAACCCCAGCACCACTGAAGAGGTGTTCCCAAACAGGACCCCAAGGAACCCTAGAGGGCAGTCTGCACACTCAGCAACCAGTGACTGACAGGCAGGACAAAGGCTCCACTCTCCCCTCACGGAGACCTAGCAGATTCCTGGGCCAGGTACAGGACATCGGGAGCAGACAGGACGCAGCCCAGCCAGTACACTCAGCAGGCCGTGTGTCCTCCAGGTAAGAAGTAATCTCTCCGGGGTTCTGGGAAGCCTCCCTTCACCACACCTCACACAAAAGCTTGAAGGGACCTTCTGCTGTTCACCGCTCTTACAGGAAAATCCACATTGCTGTGGTGTGTCCAGCGAAACTGCCCAGCACCATGCAGACCCAAGACTGGACCAAAAGCCCTTCTGAGGTCGCTGTCCACACCCTGGTGCCCAGCAGCTGGCATGACTCTGAGGTTGGTGCGTGACCTTAGTGTGGTATGGTACAAAGCACATGCAGCCTGGCCTTCTGCTAAAGCCCAGTGGTCCCCAGGAGCAGTGCCATACAAGCACAGGAAGCAGTACCAGCACTCATACCAACCACTTGGCATTTTGATGCCTGGACATCCACCTGCAGCTCCATCTAAGCCCAGAAGTTGCCATTCGCACTTGACCAGGGCCCAGCACAGTTCTGGGGGCCAGGGCCACTGGCCCAGGAGGTGGGGTAGAGATGGTGGCAGCCCTCTTGGAGTCCCTGGCTGGGTCATCACCAGGGATGGCATGAGACCCTCAGGTGAAAGTGGACCCGGGCAGACCTCATCTGAGCAAGTTTGTACAGTAGGAGACACTTAGCACTGTCAGCGCCTGGAGACAGGACCACCCCCCACACACACCGGTGTCTAGGGGTGACACACCAAGTGGAAGGGCCAGCGCCTCCCCATGGGCCTCTGTCCACTTCTCAGTCCCTCATAAGTCCTCTCAGCCATCTCTATGTCTGTTTTAGTCACTTTTCTCATTACCAGCAGCACCAGCAGCTTAAAGGAGAGGATTATTTTGGCACATATTTAAATATTTCTGTCCTTGCATGCCAGGGTGGCATGGTAAGAGGGCCTGGGCAGAGGGAAGCTGCTTGTGCCATGGAGGATGAGAAGCAGAGAGGGAAGGAAGGAAGGAGCTGGTCAGGGAGAAACCCCAGTGACCTTCTCTCTGGACCACCTTTCAGCACAGCAGGCCCATAATCCAGTCCTTTCACGAGCTCCCCTCAGTACACAGGGACTATGGGGACATCCAGATCTAACCATAACAAGAACCCTGCGAATCCCTAGTCCCGGCCTCCGCTGCCCGAGGACAGCCCCTTTGCTATGCATGTCCTCAGGCATCCACACTGGACAGTGCCATAGCTGGAATGGTGGACCACCCTGCAGGCCCTTGCTGGAGGCTGGGGCCTCAGTTTGGCCTTAGAGGAGGTGGCACGTTTAGGAGGAGGGGACTCACAGCAGGCTCAGGTCCTGGGCACGAGGCCCTCTCTTTCTGTCTCTCTTGGGAGAGAAGAAGTTAAACAGGCCTCCTCCATCATGGGCCTCCAGTGTAGGGCACTGAGACACCATACACCCAGGCTACAAACCCAACCTGTGGTAGTGAAAGAAACTTCTCACTCTTAGCTGACCACCTCAGGACTGTGCTCCAGTGACAGGAAGCGGATGGCCACAGACAGCTAAAATAGTGGCGTCCATTGCGGTGCAGTAGAAGCTGCTAGAACCAGCCTCTGCTTCTGCCATCTGCTGAGCCTCCCCACCCGACGAGCAGCTCCATCTTGTTGTAAGCACCATTTCTCCTATCCCTGATGGAGGAGACCTTCCAGTTGTTCTCCACGCACCACCCCCAGGCATGCCTCCATGCGGCCCTCACCCTGGAGCTGGCCACGTGCCCCCTCTGCACTATCTGGGCGGTGGCTGGTCCCTCTGAGGTGGGAAGGAAAGAGGAGGAATTCCTCCACAGAGGGAGCTTGAAGGCCAGAAAAAAAAAGAGAGAGAGAGAGAGAGAAGGCTGAGCTTCCAAACATCACAGAAGTGCCAGTCCCGCAGCTGGATTCAGCCAAGAGAGACAAGATGGTGTATAGCATGGCCACTTGCAGGGTCCTGGGATGACCTTTGTGGAGACTACAGGGAATATCCACTAAGGACTTTACCACACCTGGGGCACATGCACCAAATAGCCGGAAATGCAGCCACTGCTCTGTAGTTCATTGTTGTCACTACGCTGTAGCATTGAGCCCTACTCCTGCCACGGGCTTTGACCACCACGACAGTCCCCCAAAGGACCCTGAGGGGAGTGAGACATGTGCCAGCTCAGCTGCTCCTCCCTGGACACCGGCTGCTGGGCCCTGAGCTGTGCCCTGGCTCCGTCCCTGCCCAGCAGATCTTGGCTCTGATACTGAGCCCTCACTCCTGCCTGTGTCCTGCTCGGTGCCTTGCTCAGGAACTGAGAACCCAGGACAGTCACCGCTCCAGCACTCACAGGGCCCTCTGGGCTCTGCCCACACCAGCCCTGCTCACCCTCATACCCCAAATGCTGCCCTGGCTGCTCCTCTCAGTCCTGCTTCCCTCTTGGGTCTCTGTCTCCACCTCCATCCCCTGCCCTGCCACTGCCACCCTGACTCAGGAGTCTCCATGACTGGCTTCCTGTTCCCACTGGCCGTCTGTGTGTCTGACTGTCTGCTCCCTCAGGAGGAAGGGAGGACATGTCCTCGGCTGACCAGAGTAATCAGTTCACCTTTTCCAGCCCGGGGTTCTGGGATGGGTGGGGGCTGGTCTGCAGGGCAAGGTCCCGAGATGACGCCATACTGGATGACTCTGGTTTCCTAGAAACGCACCCCACACTGTGAGCCCCAGGGCTTCCAGGGTTCCCTGGGCATCAGGCAGCCCCTTCCCGCCCCCGGTCCTTTCTTCCCCAAGTCCACATGTGGGGCAGGGAGGACGGGCCCCGGCAATCCCAACCACAGGGCAGAGTGCTCACCCAGAACCAAGACCCCGAGCATGCCTCCAAGTTCTGACACCCAGACTATGTGCTGTGACCTCCTTTAGACAAAGGAGAAGTGATTAAGGTGAGCACACTGAGATCAGATCATCCTGGGTTATCAAGCCAGCCCCAAATCCACTCTCAGCACCTTTTAATGGAGCCTCAAGGAGAAGCTGCATGAGGACAGGCAGAGAACCCGGGGATTCCCGGAGACCCGCAGCCCAGAGGAGGCAGAAGGACGCCTTCAGAGGCCCTCACAAAAGCCTGGTCCTGCCAACCCCAGACTGCAGGCCCCAGGGAGCACACATGAGAGAAGAGGTCAGAGTATCACTGCTTCTGCCACACAGGTTGTGAGACATGTGGAGGAGTCCCTGGGGACACTCCAATGGATGGGTCTGTGCCTGGTCCGGGTACAACGTGGGCAAGAGCATGGGCAGAACAGGCCTGGGGAAAGGCTGCCTCTAGGAGGGGTCTCACCAGGACTCTGCGGGGACCAGGCATTCTGATCACAGGACATACATGACTATCACATGACTGACACCCACTGAGCAGGGACATGATGTGCACAGGACAGAGTGGATCTGTGGCCCACAGGCCCAGCACTCACACATGGGGAGAAGGTGTCCTCAAGGTCAGACTGCCACTGCACACAGGGTCAGAAGCACCCCACTTGGGCAATGTCCATCCTGTTGGACATCAGAGAGGGTACAGAAGAGGCCTGACCCAGCAAGAGCTTCCTGCCATGGCTGGGAGTTGCAGCCTGAGGGAGCCTGTGAGAGAACTACTTCTTGGGGGTGCAGGTGAAGATCCCAAGACCCCACCAAGGACACATGCTATTGGAAGCAGCAGCCACACACCAGGCACAACCTCCACCGTCGTCCCCAAAACCAGAGCTGCCACCTCCATATCCCAGCCACCAGCACCTCCACAGGCATAATCTGAGCCTCTGTCCTTCTGACAAACATGGTGGTCCTACTACTGAAAGAAACTTCTGCCAAAGAAACTTTCTCCCTTGATCATCCCAGATCGTTAACCCTGAGGACAGAAGAGGAGACAAGGATCTGTGAGACACACTAAGCCCGGGCCAGAGCACAGAAGCAGCCTTGACATATGGGACTGTGGCAGGCATTCCAGAACTGGGTGGCACCCACTGGAGGGACTGTCCTCGAGCACCATGGGACATGGCTTTCTGCCTTGGTAGGTGAGTAGAACACGTCCTCTCTGGGGGGGGGGGGGTGCTCCAGAGGGCGCTCTCCAGCTAAAGAGAACCAGCCACTGCTGGGCAGGGACACGGCTCACAAAGAGTAAGGCCACGGCTCCCTAAATGGCAGCTCTCAATTCCATTGGAGCCCTTTGCCCCACCAGCCACGGAGCTCAGCTCTGGGTGTCCCAAGGGCAGCCAAGTGTGTGAACACTGAGACAGACAGCAGGACACCACTGGTCCCTCCTGCTGAGGACACGGTGAGCAGGAAGTCTCTCCAGGTCCGGGAGAGCTGCAGGGCTGCTCCTTTGGGACAGCACAGGGCTCAGCCCTCTTCTCCTGCCTTCGGTCCAGGCTGACCCCACCCACCACCCTCTTTGAGGCATCCCTTCTGGGCAACCCCTCCCCGACTACTGGAACTCGGCCCCAGAACCATGGAGCTCAGGTCCATCCCCCAAGGACCTCAGAGACGAGCGGAGATGTGGCTTTGTGACACTGCCTCTGCTGTCCTTCCCTGCCTTTCTCTGTCCTCATTTCCCAAATGCATCTTTAAACTCTTCACAGGGGAGAGAGAAGCTTAAGAGGTACTAAACGCAATGTGCTAGAGCAGAAGCATGCAGAGCCTGTGTGGCAGCAACCTTAATGAACTGCAACTCATTGACCCTCTCAGGGTAGCACAGCACTGCTCAGCAAAAGCAGAGGCAGCAGCATCCTCAGTGCTGCACTGGGCCAGTGCGCACCACAGCGCTGTCATCTGTGGCGGTGACCAGGGCCGCAGGCACCATCTGAACGGTGGTTCACAGGACGTGCCCGGCCATATCGACTCAGAGTCCCAATTAAGAGTCTAAGGACCAGCCTCTCAGTCTGCAGAGTCTGGATGGCTCGCAGGGCTCCAGCCACTCATTTGTTCTTTGATGCCTTATCCCAATTAAGACACTGAGAACTTTTGAAGTTCATGAGTCATTTGCTTCAAATATCTTTAAATTAAGGACAGATTCTCTTCCTTGCTAGCAAACATCCCGCAACTTAATGAAGAGCGCCAGCATCTAAACTGCCATTGAGAAGGAGCAGAGAAGGAGTCTGCTCCCACCCGGGCTCCACTCCCAGTCTCCTTCCACTCCCAATCTGGTGCTTAGGAAATGTTTCATCACCACTAGATTTGCTGCACCACTTTCTTTCCAAGCCCGGTGGGCACCGGGTTGCAGAGAAAATACTGCAGGCCTGTCCTCGTGCTTGTGGAGGGTGCATTCAAGGGACACCAGTGGCTCCTGCAACAGGACAAAGCACCTTCGAATCACATTCAGTAGCACACGAGTTGGTGGCAAGGTAAGAGTCGATGGGCAGAACTGAGGAGTGAGCAAGCCACAGCAGCTGTGGGACACAGGAGATCAGGAAAAGGGGCGACAGTGGGGTCTCCAGGGCAGCAGTCCCTCCTGGGTGATGCACCCGCCAAGAGACCCCATACCGACAGCTGGAAGAGTGTCAGACTCACCAGATAGCCCAGGAGCCTGGGATCAGGACACTGCGTGGCACTGAGGACCTCTCCAGGCGGCACCCACTCCACATGCCCAGCGTCCGGGGCCAGGCGGAGACACCAAGGCCCGGCCTCTCGGCTCCTCTCCAGCTCACTTTACAAGAGGCAGAGCCAAACTCAGGAAGCGGCTCTGCGCTCCTCCCTGGAGACTCTGAGGCTCCAGACTCACAGCATGAGCACTGCACAGCCCTCACAGGATGGAGCCTCCTTGCTGCTCCTCAGACAGCCTCTTGAGCCATCTGACATCCCCCCTCTGCCAGTGCTCATGAGAGCTGAGCTCCACACCACTGCGAATCCACGCCAGGTGATTTTCCATCCCAAGCACTGCCTGGCTGGCATCATCTACACCTCTGTGTGGAGCACCAAGGTCAGCCACAAGGCCATGGCACCACATTAGAGAACTGCACAAAGCTGGCACCAGCAAAGCGGCATGATGTTGGCAATCACCTTCGTCACCACCATCGCCATCATCGCCACCATCATCGCCCACCACTACCACCATCATCACCACCTTCATTGCCACCAACAATTTCACGACCACCATCATCACCACTGCCGTCTTCACCACCGTCACCCTTCCTGAGCACAGGCAAGCACTGTCCCATCTTTCCAGCAGCATCAGGGTAAGTAGCCCTGTCGTTCCCATGGAAGCACCAAGAAGACAAGCAGGTCTCCAGCTCACACAAGTGAGGCCCCAGCAGCCACCCCACAGAGCCTTAGCTCCTGAGGGATTTAGAGTGCCCAGGCCACCACCTTGGCACCACTGGGCCCAGGAACACCATGCTGTGGATCCACAGGAAATATACAGCCATTTCTAAATGCTTCTGTACTGAAACAAAGAGAACTGACGTAACAAATGTTTGGGTAACCTCCTAAATCTGCTTCCAGGTCTAAGGAGCCCCCGGCCATGAGTGAGCAAACCTGGGTGTAAAGAGCCTCTCCAGGCCCTGGTGGCCGGACTATCTGTGACACTGGCTACCACATCCACGTGGCCACAAGGCACTGCACCATTCTGATTCCGAGTGCCCCAGACCCTTTCTGTGGTCCCACTGCAGTGGGTCCTGCTCAGACCAGTGAGCTGGGCAGTGAGGACCCCAGAGCGACTGACAGCATGTCCTCTCTTCCCGTCCACGGCCCAGCTCTTTCCTCCCCATCGGCACCCATTTCCAGAATTAACATTTCTCTGCATTCAAAGCAAACACACATATTTTCCCCCTTCTAGATTTGTTTTGCTAAACAAATTAATCTAGCACCAGATTATATTATAAGGAACCATAAATCTTTTCTGAGATAAGCATCTGTCACGTTGGATTAGCAGCATCCAGTGTACTATGAATTAATTTGCTAAGCTTTCTAACGCTGTCCCAAGCGTTTAACTTTAGTAATAACAAATGTGATTTGGAATAAATGAGGACTTGTTTTCTCATGCCTGTAAGTGACGTATACAGAGGCAACAGGAAGTGGCAGCGGGACTGCATTCCATTGCAATGATGGTGGTGAGTTTACAGAAGTAAAAACAAACATCGTGTGGAGTGTATGCAAGACCTCGAGTCGGGGGTCCCACGGGAGGCAGCCCCACAGGGCCCCAGACCTCTCCCAGGGAGCCCCAAGCACCATCCTACTTGAGGACCCTGGCCTTGGTCCTGGCACCGACTCTCAGGTTCTGCTTTCAGTAGCAGGGAGGGCAGAGAGGCAATAGTGGATTCTCTCCTTCTGATGGGAAGGGAAGGAGGAGGGAAGGGAGGCCAGAGAGAGGGGGAGGGGGAAGAGAGAGAAAGGGAGGAAAGAGGAGAGAAGGGAAGGGGAGGGGAGGAAAAGAGAAGGAGAAGGGGAAGAGAAGGAGAGGGGCAGGGAGGAAAGGAGGGGAAAGCGGGAGAGGAGGGAATCGTGATCTGAAGGATGAACTTGACCCCCCATGAAATCCTGTCCAGCCACGGCCCACTGCTTGCCTGCCCAAGCTTAGAAGGTGCCCCAGCGGAGTGCAGTCTCATCAGACCCCGGACACAGGGACATTGTGCCAGTTGCCAACAGGGGAGCTCTGGGGAGCCATTCTCCTTGCCCTGGATAGACGTATGGAGCCCCATCTGGAGGGTGTGCAGAGGCGAGCAGTGAGGATGATGAGTGGGACCTCCCGTCCCTCTGGCCAGAGTCCTGAACTGGTATCCTATTTAGAGCTGAGAAGATCCCTGTGTCCACAACACACTGGACATGTCCAGGTCCTCCTGTGAACTTCTGGCTCACCAGAGGCAAAGGAAGGCAAGCCAGGTGACTGGGAAGGACAGGACAGGCCCCTGAGCTCTGTGCCCTCAGCAGCTGGACAAGGACAAGCACTGCCCCCGAATTCCCAAGGGCTCCTCTTGCCAGGTCTCCGTCTCTCCCAGCCAGGAGCAGGCTCCCTGAGGAGCCACTCCACCCTCAGGCCCCACCTTGAAGGTCCTGCAGATGCCCCATGGTCCCTCAACCCCTCCAGAAACATCAGAGGTCTGGTGGCTGCAGTACCTGCTTCCAGGGCACAGACATAGGGTGTCCACCTGTCCTGCCTGCGCACCCTAACCACCCAGTCTGGTGTCCTTGTGCCAGCCCACACCCTGTAGCCCACAGGAGCCTTGCAGGGCCCTCCCAAGCCCCTCACATCCCTGGGCCCACCGCAGGTTGTGGAGGAGGCACCTACCTGAGGTCTCGCCCAGAACCCGAGGGGGGTTGGTGTTTCTCCCATCACTGCTGGGGCTGGGGGAAGGCTCCGTTGTGCTGACCCCCACGGCGACCTTTCTCCAGGGCTCCAGGGACGCGGTGAGGCCCCAGGTCTGTAGCATGACAGACGTGGCTGTGGTGGTCGTGGTGGTGGCCACCGTTGTCTTCCGCGTTTGCAGAACAGAGACCGTGGTGGGGCCATATAGGCCCGGGAAGGTGTTGGCCTCGGGGCCCTCCTCATCCCCCGTGGGTCCCCAGGCAATGAACTCTGTCTCTGTGGTGGGCCGGCCGCCCCGGAAGTCGAAGCTGTTGAGGTCGGTGCCCTCTGTGTGCCTCCGGCCCCGCCTCAGCCGGCTCTGCTGCTCTGCTGCCCCGGCGGCCACTGCAGAGGAGGAGGAGGAGGAGGAGGACGAGGACGAGGAGGCCAGAGAGGGGCTGGGTTTGGTGGCAGCGGGGGGCTTGGAGAGGCTGCCTTCGTGCCCCGGGGAGGGCACCTGGTCCCTCGGCCTGTGTGCCCGCCGGACGCGGGACACCTGCATCTGCACGTGGGCCCGCTCCGCGCGTGGCACTCGGAGGCTCCACATGGGCGTAGGGGGTCGGGATGGCTGTCCACTCCGCAGACTCCACAGACGCAGAGGCCGCTGGGCCGGGCGAGGCATGAGGCGGAACTCGGGGCCCGGGCCCAGTGACTCACAGGATGGGAAATCCACGGCGAGCTGCAGCATGGCTATCAGTATCCAAGCATGGCTTCCGAGAGAGCAGCCCGGCCAGCGGATGGACATGGAGCTGTGCGAAGAGAGGACAGCAGTGAGTCATGGCCAGTCGCGGCAGAGGGCGCCTCCAGAAGATACCCCCCCCATCCTGGGGACCGTAACCCATGGAGCTGGGGCCAGGTACCCCCCTGGCACTGCATCAGGCTGCTCAGCCCAAGGCCCCACAGGGCGCCAGTCACAGAAGAATGGCCCTTTCCTAAGAGGAGGAAGGAGACATGTGTCACAGTGCCAGCCCAAGCCCAACAAAGAGATAGGCCCTCTTTTTCCACAGAGGACCTAGGGGACAGTGATGGGACCCGCTGGGCTCCAGGGTAGGTGCTGCTCATCGCCAGCTCAGCTCGGCCCTGGCCAGCAGACTCTCCAGCCAGCGCCACAGAACTTCCTGAGCAGAGCGAGCTACGGCAGGCACCAACACCCCTTCTTCTGCAGCATGGATCACTAAGAACTGATCAGAGCTGCTCAAAGTCCAACCTTGTCACCAGCCTCACATCTGAAAGGTCACTGAATCCCCTAACTTCCAGGTGCTTATGGGGGGGGGGGGCGGGCAGAGCACAGAGCTGCCTCAAGCAGCCACACCAGACAGGCTCACAGTCATCCCGGGGTGTATGTATTGGGCATCCAGTGCACACGAGCCCACGTGGGCATGTGTAAGTGCATGGGTACAGCTGTGTCCTCAGTGTGTGTTCATGCAATGTGAGTGTGTTTCTGGGTGTAAGAGACAGTGTGCAAAGACTGTGAGAGTCAGAGTATTGGTGTGTGTCCCCATGTTGCAGTGTCTGAGTGTGCATGCACACCTGCAAGTGTCAGTGTGTGCAACTGTAGCTGTGTGTGCCCACAGTGACTTCCCCTGTGTATGCCCCCTGTGACAGTCATGGCTACCCAGAACCAGTTGGTCCAGGGTCACCAGGAGGTGGAGAAACTCACTAATGCACACAGATGTCCAACAGGGAGGTCTAGCTGTCACTGCCCACAGAGCGTCCCGTGGGAGTCAGGAACCCTCAGCACATGGCACCTCCTCCCTGGCTTCCACACTGCGGAGCTGAACTTGGGGCAGGGCTGGACCTGTCTTCACTGCACAAAGAGGTTTAGGTTGCTGTGAACCAGCCCTGCTTACTCCGAGGGCTGCCAGTGATTGGCAAAGGTCCCAGCCCCTCTCCCTGCCCTCTAGAGGTACCAGTGCCAGGGAAAAAGAGGCTGTTCTGAATAGGCCAGGCCTCCCTGGCCTCCCTGGCCTCCCCAGGCCCCTGAGATCTCACTAAGCCTCATCAAGCCTTCTGGACCTCATAGTGTGCACATGTGCACACACACACATACACAAACACATGCACACATGTGCACGTGCCCCAGCCAGGGTGGCTGCACCCCAAGTGAGCAGCGGTGAGTGCCTGTCGTCAGCACGTGGAGAAATATCGCTCCCGGAAATGAAAACCGCAGCACCTCAGCCTGGCCTGCCTCCCTGTCATAACTTCGTACACAGGATATTTCTGTGATTTTTCACCAATCATGGGCTGTAATTGGTTACCATAGAAACCCTCTCATTTCCAAGACACCCAGCTGTTATGCAGAAAACCCAGCCATTGCGATGTTGAGGGGAAGCAGGTCTGCTTCTCCTCTTCCAGCCCCGCTTGCTCCTTTTTAAGCGGTGCGTTTGTTCAGAGGGAAAACAGAGTGGAGGACCAGCCCTCAGAGGGCCGTGAAGCAGTGAGAGCCCAGGCAGGGCAGAAGCGCGGCTCCCTTGGGCACCCTCAGGCTGACACCAAAGCCCCTATGGCTACCTAGACAGGCCCGGCCACTTCCCAGGGACCCTGAGCCCACAGGGCCCTCACTCTGGGGCTGGCCAGAACACTGGGCAGGAGCCAGGGCACCCTCTGCAGTCCTTGGGAGCTCTCAGCGCACCATGAAGCATGTGCCATAGTGCATGGGGACCCATGTACCCAGGAGGGAGAGCTGCACACAGCTGCTGGGCACACCATCCCCATCCAGAAGGTGTAAGGGTGCACCCAGGAGTGGTACTGCCTTCCCGGAGAATGTGCGACCCATGCCGCACCCATAGGAGAGCTGTGAGCAGCGAGGCAGCCAGGACGACCTGACCATAACGGCGGGCACAGTTCCCTGGACACTCAGTCAGCAGGCCAGCAAGCTGCTTGCAGACACACACATCTGCCCAGGGGGGCACTGTGCAAGCACCCAAAGCAGGGAGGCACCAGGTGTCCCCAGCAGCCAGATGCTCGGACGCAGTGGTGCACTAGGCACAGCAGGGCAGCCTGTCTGCACAGGGCGGGTCCTGGGCGAAGCTGCTGGCACTGCTGTTACCTAGGAGGGGTCTGCTCCTATAGGGCACTCAGATGGGCAAACCCAGAGGAGAACCTGGTGGCCGCCAGGACTACAAAGAAATGGCAGGGAGTATGACCGTCACCAAGCCCCGGTTTCTTTGGGGGCAACACAATGCCCTGGAAGTGACTGGGCATAGACCACAGCATGGAGGTCAGATCTCAATACAGACGAAAGGAGCACAGCAGAGAAGGGGCAGATAGAGGGCTGTGGGGGATGGGGTGGACTGGCTGTGTGGTCCAGATACCGTCCTCTGGCCTGACAGGTGGAAGGAGATCCAAGCAGTCCTCCTTGGGGCTCCCCACAGCAAGATTCCCCCCTTTCAAGGGCAGGGGCCCATGACCACTCCTGTGTAACAAGCCAGGGACAGCTGTCACAGGGCAGCCTCAAAAGCACTTTGCAAAGGAGCGTTCCAAATCCCAGAGGCGCCAGCACCCTGACTTTCACGTGGGAAGCGCTACTCTGTCCCCCTTTATTTTCCAGTTTGCAGCTTTCTTGCTTCTCTTCCTTTTAAATTTTTATTGAAATCTTTTTTCCCCTAGAACAGTTTAATAAGATTCAGTGAATTGAAATTCAATTTGCCACCTCCTGTATCTTTTCTTCACAGAAGAAAATCATTGTCAATTAGGGGGACAGAGACATCTCTTACCTGGGGCCGCGCCTCTAGGGGGCTGCAGCTGGTGGCCCCTTCCGCAAGGGCTGGGCCCTCCCTGGCGGGACACAGGTGTGGCAGGGAACCCGGGGTTGTGTGGCAAGGGTCATCCAGTAGCTTCGGGGAGCGGGGTCAGGACCACAAAGCTGCCTGGCAGGTAGCCAGCCCCTCACCAGGCCTCCCATGACTCCCCACAACCCAGTACCTCCCATCTGTCACCACCTCTGGAAACCAGTGAGGACGGCACTGTTTGCTGGTACAGTTAATCCCCAGCAGCCCAGGGCACAGCCAGGGGTGACCCCAGGCCCTCCACACGGGCACGGTATTTGGGGACATAGTGAAGCCGTCTTATCTCATGGAGTCCCCACACCCAAGGAGGACAGGGCCCCTCCCCTAGGGTCTCATTCACCCTGGGGCCCCACCTAGCCCTCCAGAGCCTCACCTCTGAGTGGACAGGTGAGCTGCACATTTTGAATATTTTCAGAGCTATGCAAAAACTGCAGGGGACAGAGCTCCTGGCTGTCCCCAAGACCCGTGGTAGGACCCATGTCACAGCATCACCTGGTGCATGGTCATAGGTCGGGACTGACCCGCACCTTGTGCTGCTGATGAAATCAACAGTCTCAGTGACCTCACCCATTTCTACCCAATAAATTTAGGGGTACAGGGTCCTGCCAAGGACAGTGCCTCTCCCTCTGTCCTCAGTCTCCTCACTGGAGGGCACCATTGGAAGCTGGTCACTTACACAGTGCCTGCCCCTGGTGAGAATATCCACTATTTTTTAAAATCCCTTTAAGAGTTCCAAAGCCAAGCATGGTGCCACATTCCTGTAATTCCACATTCTGGGAGGCTGAGCCAGGGGGATTTCAAGTTCAAGCACAGTCTGAGTAACTCGGTGACTTAGCATGACCGTGTCCCCCCCAAAAAAAAGGAAAAGAAAGAAGAGGAAGAACACTGTGGTGTAGCTCAGTGGTGCCCTGATACCACACACCAAAGAAGAGTCCCATTGGGCAGAAGAGCAGGCAGGAAAAAACTCTGGGCCAGACCAACAAGCATGTGTTCCAACAGTGGCTGGGGCACAAGGACATCTGTCCCTCTCCTAAGGCCTCTGTCCAGCATCCCATGTGCTTCTGAGCTTGGGGAGCCTCTGGGGGTTGACAGAGGGAACCTCAAGTATGCGAGCCCCAAGCAGGATCCCAAGGCCCCCAGCTGACCCCTGGGGCAGGGCGCCCACACCCTGGGCTTCTCCAGGGAACTGGAGGCTGTAGAGGGAGGGCGGATCCAGCAGCCCTACACTGGCTCCAAGATGGTGGTGAGTCTGTCTGGAGACCTGGGGTGCAGACCGCTGGTCCAGAAGCCACAAGGCCACCACCACCACTGCCAGGGCCCAAGCAGCCATGTACAGCCCTATCCTCTGGGGATGGTTGTGTGCCCCCAAGACTCTGTATCAGAGCCCGGACTTCGCTTGGGGACCTGGGACCAAGAGCCTCTCTTCTCTCTTGCTTCCTGGCCAGGACACAAGTGGCTTTGCTCTACCAGAGGCTCTTGCCCACTGTGTCCTGACTGCCAGACCAGAGACTGAAGTGCCACCTCCACTCCAAGAGGAACCACCATGCCCAGCCCACCCTGGAAGGAGCAGTGTGTTCTTTTGTGAGAAACCTTCCCGGCTCAGCCTCCTACTGAGCACATCAAGCCATGACTCAGCCCACACCCCATGTGCACATCATCCCGCAGTCCCTTGCTGTTCCCACCTTTCAGGACAGCTCCAGGTGTCTGGAAGGTTTTCATCCTCGGGGGCGCACTCTGGGCCTGATTCCCCCTGGTCCTATCTTGGCACTGTCACCACTCCTGTAGGAGCTCAGGCAACCTGCTGTACCTCAGTTTCCCCCCCCCCCAAAAAAATGGAACCCTCATTGTGGGATGCCCTTCGATGACACAGTGAATGCGTAAG
The DNA here is from genome assembly GCA_004025085.1 of Thryonomys swinderianus. Lineage (NCBI taxonomy): Eukaryota > Metazoa > Chordata > Mammalia > Rodentia > Thryonomyidae > Thryonomys > Thryonomys swinderianus. Next base: position 52,922 of record PVIC010004454.1, read on the forward strand.
CCTGGTGGGACCCCATGACTGCTCTGCTCTGGGCCATACCGGCCAAGGCCCCCGCTCCTCCCCACAGCTCCAAAACAGGGATCTGTGGTGACTCTACCCCTGACTCTGCTCCACAGGCTTCACAGGTGCTTGAAGGAGACGGAAGGATAGCAACACACTGGCGTTCTGGTTGCCTGGGCAACATGCCCACGAGCATTCTGGAGGAGTGAAGTGGTGACAGGTTGTGGGCGGGCAGGACGGTGGGTGGCAGTGCTCTGGGTCCTGGGAGCGGGGGTCTGGCTTCTGAGTCTGTAGCGAAGCCCCTTCAATTCCCCATGGCCTTTGCTGAACCCCACAGGGCACAAAGAGCAGGCCCAGTGCCCGGGCAGTAGGTGCAGGCCCCCAGGGTCACCTGCAGTCCCCCATCCCACCACACGTCTGTGCCTGATCCGAGGCATGAACACCAGCTTCCCTGACCCACCACCGGCCACTGTGCAGGTGTCCAGGCCACACTGCTTCTGCTCCCTGCAGAGGGGATGATGTCCATGACAGACCCCGTGTGGCTGGCCCCACCTCAAGGTCCCCCACTGCCCCTGGCCCACAAGCTCAGACACAGCACAGCCAGCCCCAGGGGCGGGCTGGAATCTTGGTCCGGAACCTCCACTTGGAACTCAGTTTGGAACTGGAAGCCCAGGTCCTAAGAGGCAGAACTGGCTCCAAACATCCCAGTGGGCCCTGTGGCCACAGGTGACTGTGAGGAGCAAAGCAGATGGCAGGACACAGGTGCCACAGACACATGGGAGAGTATACAGTGGCTCTGGACACGTTGTAGGGGCCAAGTCCCGCTTCCAGGCCACATGGCCAACCAGAGGCCCCCACAAGCTCTGGGACCTAGGATGACACCGGAGACACCCAGGACTCGGTGCAGGGGCTGAGTGTGGGAAGAAAGAAGGCTCCAGGGTGCGGCAGTGCGGATGGAGCAGCCGCTGTGGGCCCGGCTCAGCAACGGCCATGCGGGAAGCGGCCCTGTGCTCTCTGTAGCTGGGAGAAGAGCCGCCAGTTACGCTCATCTGCAGAAAAAAGAGAACCACCAAAATAGTAGCTACGTAGCTCCGCCAGCACGGCTCGCCTCTAAGAAGCACAGCCGCAAGGAGGCGGCTCTCAGAGGGGCACAGTCAGGGCGGGGAAGGGACACGTCCCCACAGACAGGGTTCACATCCCTTCGACACTGCTCCTGGGGACAACATTGTGACCTCCTGTCCAGTCTGACCTGAGGGGAAATTGAGGACTAGCAGATAACAACAGACTTGAAGCACCCAAGCCCACAGTGTCCTATGCTCGCGGGAAGCATCTATTTCGGTTGTATTGCCACTGTTACGTGGCATTCATGAAACTCCACACACTGCCAGGCGCTCTCGAAGCCAAGAGGGGCTGGGAGCTGCGGAGGAGGAGCTGGCTGGAACCGTGCAGGGCCGGCCCCCACACTCCCAGAACTCACAGAGTGAGACAGGAAGGAGAGATAGTATGGGGTCGCAGGAGCTCAGGAGTCCAAGGAGACACTGGGTTCTCACCAAGCACCCAGCCTCTTTGGGGGCCAGTGGGGGTGACCAGGCCCAGACACCAGCAGAGGTCCTGCAGAGCCCCGGCTGTGCACGTTAGCATGGAGAGGAGGGGCCGGGCACCAGTCCTGGGATCCATGGTCCTGGAGCAGCCATGTGCCCAGCACAGGGCAACGCCCAGCAAGGAACAGCAGGGGAAGTGATGGCTGGCCACCCTACTCCCTCAGGTCTCCACCAACCCTGCCCAAGCTGTGCTCAGACACCCTCAGGGCCACCTTTAGGATGGCCACGTGGGGGTCACTACCCAGAGAGCTCGTGCGGACAGCATGATGGGTCACAGGGGCCAGAGAACACAGGAACACAAAGCCCAGAATCTGGGAGCTCTGGAGTCTGACCGGCATGCAGAGGACACTGACCATCAGCCTGGGGACAGGTTGGGCAGAGGACCCCAGACACCATTCCGCTCTGCAGCCTGCGCTTCTCACACAAGAGGAGGAGGGCCAGCAGGCCAGGCTGCACGTCCCCAGCTAACCTGGGGAGGTGGGCAGCCTCCCACAGCTGTCCATACCCACCGCCACACACGAGCAATGGCCCACGACAGAGAGACTCTGAGACTCTGCACTCCTGTGCTGGCCCTCAAGGGCAATGCTTCTCCTAGGAAGCCCAACCCAGCAGAGGCCCACAGGGGTCAGGGCTCTGAGCAGACATCCTCCTGCACCAGCCTCCCAAGTGGGACACCTAACATCCCAGTGCCCACCATGGGAGCAGGAAATGGTATGGAAAGCGGGTGGGAGTGGTGAGAGCTCAGTGAAGCCAGCTGTCCCACCCTGTTGTGGACAGCCTCAGTTCCCCATCAGGATATGCAGACTCAGGTGGGTGTTGAGGGACCACCCAGGGATGGGGCTCTCGTCCCCTGAAAGGTCCCCAGGCAGTTGCGGGAGCCCTGCTCTGCAGCCACGCTCCTCCCTGGGACCAGCCAGCCTCATGGCCCTCAGCCTGGCCAGCGCTGCCCAGACCCACCCTTCAGAGCCAGCAGGTTTCAGCCCCACAAGGCTGTAATGAGACTGGACTTGTCCCCAGCCAGGGATCCAGGCTCAGGGCCAGCAACCAAAGGGTCCCCACCCTCCCCACCTGCAGGTGTGCCCAGGAGAGGCAGCCCACTGAAGGGCACTGTCTACCTTCCTCCCGGCTCACAGGGACAGGGCCCCCTCTGTTCTTTGCATCTCGCAGAGCACAGTCTCCCCGACCCCTACCCCCTGCTCAACTGGAAGCTGTAGCCCCAGATCAAGGGTCAACCCTGGTCCACTTCACATCAGGAAAGAACACAGGTATGGTGACAGGGGCACACCCAAGTCCCAGGAGCCACATGCAGGCCTTTGGGTCCCCTCCCCTGCTGTGCTTCCTTTGGGCCTGCAGTCAGAGCAGCCCTGTCTTCACAGAACCTGCCTCCTCCTACTTGTGTGGACCCACGCTGCCCTCTGCTCCCTGGGACGCAGAAACCAGAAAACAGGTTTTAGGTGTTGCAAACCACTTGCTCCCTTGTTAGCCGGCCGCCCTTTTAGCACAAGAAAAGCGACTCAGCCGCCTCCATCAGTAGAATCCACCCAGCGTGAGCTCTGCTCTCTCAGAACTGTCTCTGAAGCCTCTTTCGTGCTGGCATGGCGCTGAGCTTCTCCCTCACACTCGTCAGCTGCGCTGGACACCCCATTCCACTCTGTGGACTCAGGGTGCTCAGCAGCAGCCCCACTGAGCTGTCCCTGGGCCAAGGGATGGGCAGAGAGGACTTCAGGCCCTCCAGCCTGAACCCTTCCTCCAAGATGCCTGCTCACTGGACAGTCCACAGTGCCCTGGACCTCAGTTCCCCCAACTTGTATAAGGGGACAGTGACATACACCAGGACTCTGCCCTCAGTTTATTGCTGTTTGTTTTGAAGGGAAGAGCTGCTTCAAGGATGCCCCCCCCTGAGAGGCCCCACCACAGTCACCCTCTTCCCCACCCACCCTCCTCTCCCTTCTGGTCCTCACTTTCCTCTCCTGCAGGCACACTGAGCCAGGAGCTGGCAAGCTGAGGACAAGGGTGCCCAGGGTACATGGGGAAACCCGGGCAGACTGGGGCTCACCAGCAGGAGGCATTGGCATCTGACAGGGTGCAGGGAGCTGCTGTGAGGACCCCCTCATTCGCCTCCTGTCCTCTGGCCTGTCCTCACCTCCACCCAAGCCTGGAGGGGCTGGCAGACCTTGGGACCTGCTCCACCACCTGGACTTCACTCCTCCCACCCAGCATCCTGAATAACCCTTCAGGAACCCCAGCTGCCTAAACAGCTCCAGCCAAAGAGCCCCTGGCCCAGAACCCTGGAAGCCTGGCCCTTCCTGGGCTGGCCAGTGTGTCCCCTCGGGCGACCCGTGGCTCAGGTCTTGCTTAGTCTGTGTTCTCCCATTGGCTGCTCTCAGAGGGCTGAGGCTGAAGGAGAAAGGGGGGGAAGGGAGGGGAGGGCAAGATGGGGGAGGAGGACCACTGTTCTCGCTTCTCCCTCGAAGCACCCCACTCTGCCTGATGGCGCAGTCGTGCTGAGCCCCAGCTCAGCAAGGCCATGGCTGCACATGCACACAGGAATGCCACCTCCTGACAGGAGCCCAGCTTCCACCACAATCCCCAGAAACTCCTTCTCCATCCGCTGCACGCTGGCAGCACCTGACCCTCCCCAGACCCCAGCCAGGGTTCCAGCCCAGTCAGAGCCACCCCAACGTCCACCCCACGGGGAGTACTGCGTACCCAGCATGAGGGGCGGCAGGCCTGGAGTGCTCAGCTCAACCTTGGGGAGCTTCATCTCCAGCCTCAGCCGAGACCGCAGACAATTCTAGGAGATAGCACAGAACGTGAGCCAGGTTCCCAAAATAAACTCTCCCGGGATCCCACCATGCAGCGAGGGCCTGCAAAAGATCTCAAACGGCTTCCCGATCCTCAAACCTATTTTCACACCATGATCTTGATTTTCAACGTTTATATAGTTTTCCGTATTTGCAAAATGGTTTGTGAAGAGCAGACCAAGGCACAGAAGGATAACAGTGGATCTTTGAGGTGGCAGCTGGCACATTAGGACAGGGTCTGAGGAGGGCGAGGCCCTGGCTCCTGACCCAGCCCTGCAAGGAGAACCAGCCCTGCGGGATGTGCGGGAACAGAAGTGGGCAGCAGGGCCCTACATCTGTCCCTAGCCCTCTGCAGGGGGCAGGCGTCCCTTGGAGTGTCAGGTGACATCCATGTGCAGGCAGATATGAGCTGAGAACCGGTGATCAAGGTCTGTGCTCTCTGCAGGTGGGCGGGGCACAGGGACAGGTCCAGGCGGCACCTCACTCGGCTGTCAGACGGGGCATTCGGAGGGACAGCGCTGCCCTTGTGAGCCCCAGGCACCTTCCCTCTAAACTTCCAGGCTCTGAGATGGGCTAAGCACAGAGGGGCCAGGCCTCCTGCTCATTTCCCTGAGGACAGTCTGTCCTTTGGTTTCGTGGCAGACTCGTGCGTGCGTGCGTGCGTGCATGCGTGTGTGTGTGTGTGTGTGTGATACCTTTTGGAGCGGGGTTGTCTGAGGCCAAGCATGTGAAGAGGCCAGGTGTACTCTCAGGCAGGAATGAGGACACACCTCCTGGACCCCCATCCTGCTGGGAAGAAGGGACAGGGAGTTGGGGGGCACTTGGCCCTAAGCCCCTCAGTCCTGGGTGACACCTGGCCCTGAGCCCTGCTTCATCACGGGCCATCCGCACCCCATGTGCCTTGGTGGCCTGATCTGAAGACACAGATGCGAGAAGCTCCCTGAGAGCTTCAGAGGGAGGGGAAGGGTGATCACCAAGTTTCTGGCCATAGCAGGGGCCGCACGCAAAAACATCACTATGGCAGATGGAATGGCGGCCCCCAGCACACACCAACTTCCTAGTTCTCCTGTGAATATGACTGAGCTACATCTCCAGTCCTTTTTTTGAGGCATAGTCTCACTAAGTTTTGAAGCAGTTCACACTGGGCTCAAATTTTTAATCTTCCTGCCCCAGCTTCCCAGGGTGCTGAGATTACAGGCCTGAGTCTTCTCACATATAGCCAAGTTACCTATGGACCCGAGCATGAGGATGCCGTTCTGCCTGGTCCAGATGCACCCTGGGAAACAGACACATAGTGTTGCTTGGGACATGGACAGGGAGCCATATGGGATGAAGGAGGAGGCAGGAGTGACTTGGCCACAATCCAAAGCGGACCTGGAGCCCCAGTGCTGGAGTAGGCCGACAGACAGAGCTCCCCTACCACCCAGAAAGATTGCAGCCTGTGAACCCTTATTTTGAATGTCGGTCCCAGACCAGGACAGGGCAGCCGGCTGCTACAATCCACTGCACTGAGCAGACTGGTGAGGGCACCTGCATACTTGGACTTAGTTGCAGGCACCGATAAATCCAATGAGGAGGGAAGGAGGCCAAGCCCTCTCCTCAGTGGCAACCAGAAGTCCGCAGACAGCTCGTGCCTGACACATGCTAGTTCCCTGAAGAGGCCACAAAGCATGAGGTCCACCACTGACATGCCAGAAAAGCAGAGGCACCCCTGAGCAAGGACCTTTCCTTTGAGATGCAGTGTGTGCCCCTTGGATGCCTAGGGCTTTCCATCTCCAAACACTGCCAGCAAAAGGTAACAAGAGCCCACCCGACCCAGACCCAGCCCACTGCCTAGACTGGCCAAGGGCGGATTGCAGGCCACTGAGGCCCCTATGCCAATGATGGGTGGGCAGAAGAAGGGCAGAAGGGCCCACCGTACACACAGAGCCGACTCTGCAGAGCACTGGCCCCAGCCCACCTACCACAGCCCATCACCATCCCGTGAGGAGTGCCAGCTGCAGCTGCTGCGAGACAACGCGCTCAGTGATCCATCGACAGCGCCAGGATCGCGGCCACCACCAGCTCCGGCAAATTGTGAAATACAAATTGTTAGCAGCTTGCAGACCATTTGCAAATCAACTGTCGCAGTGAGGCATTAAAAGACCCCTTAAATAAGCGTACCCGGGAAGGTAGTGACACGGGAGCTTGTTTATATCCTGCCTGCTTGACACTAGTTCCATCAAAAGGAGGGTGCGTCGTCCCCACGGAGAGGATGCGCTGGCAGCGGTTAGAATGCAAAGATCTGTTGATTTTTCATACAGAATTATACAAATGGAGCTGCTCTTCCATTTTATGATTGAATTAGGTAATGTATGGACGGTGCAGAAAGAACCAAGGTTATGTCCTTGTTTTCCATGATTTATGGACTTGGAGGGTTTCACAGCTCCCGGTACTGGACACGTTTGTGCTAGCGGCCTGTGCTGCTGGTGCCAGGAGGCTTGGCTGTCACACCGGTGCTGGGCGCTGGTGCTGGACACATCCGACGCCACTGGGCCACTGTCAGGGCCTCCAGGAAGCTGGCGGCTGCAGGTTGGCCTTCTGCTAGGCCTTTGTCCTCCTGCCCTGATGGCAGCACAAAACTTCCCAGCACCAGTCTATGGATCCATTCATCATGGCCCCAATGGGCCCTGCTGCCCAGGGGAAGAGGGCTGAGTATCGCCAGGGGTCAGGGCAGAAGGCCCAACCTCTGCCCCTGAGCTCGGTGCTCCTCTCTGAAGAGCAGAGGGTGATACAGATGGGATGGATGGGATGGGGTAGTGCAGACAGGATGGAGGGGACGGGCGGTGCAGACTGGGAGCAGGGGCTTCTGGACTAGGGCCGCCCTCCTTAACCCTCCCCCACACGTCATTCAACAGATGCCTTCAAAGCTGCTCTGAAGGTGAGGCACGCCCCCCACTCCCTGTGACCCTGAACTCTTCAACCTACAGATGTGATGAGCCCAGAACTACAGGAGTGAAACGCTCCTGTCACTGTGGCCCAGACAGCGAGGGTTGGCCGGTGAGTACACAAGGCAGTACACCCTGCCTCTCAGGGCTGCCCTCCTGTGCCTCTAAGACACCCCTTCCTAGCTGCCTGCAGCCTGGCCCCCACAGGAAGCTCTCCCTGCCCCTGTCCTGCTCTAGCCCCAGTTGCTGCTGTCCTGAGTTCCCAGTGCCTGGCAGGGCACTGAGTGTGACCAAGCCGGAGAGGAAGGGAGCACTCGTTCTCAGCCAGGGGAGCCCTGGGAGGTTTGCCAAACTGAGTCTAGACTTCAAGAGCTCCTGAGGGAGAGGCCGAGCTGGGGCCTCTGCTGTCCTCTCTCCTGCCTCTCACGTTTCCAAGGGGACAGGCGTCAGCAGCACCGCTGGGACCTGGTGAGAGGACAGGTGGCCAGCTCCAGCCCCTGGTGCGTCAAAACTGACATTGTGGCCACAGGAGAACACTTCCACGTTTGCTGAGTGCTTGGGGCCACCTTCCGCCACTTGACACCACCAGCAAAACGGGGCTCCCGAATTCTAACACCAGATGACTGGATGCCAGGGCCACAGGAAGCTGGACACTCGGACCAACACCAGGACAGCTGTGGCGCAGCCCCCTCTCATGGCATCGTCACTGCCATGGTCTTCCTCACTGTCGTCCTCGAAGATGGAAAACCAAGAAGGGCTCAGCAGGGCCCTGGGAGCCTAAGGTGAAGCAGGGACTTCGGGTTGGGTGTGGGTTTGACAGGAAGCAGCCATGGGGGTGCTGGGAGAGTGCAGGGTCTCAGGGCAGCAGGCCAATGCGATGGTGCTAATGATAGCCGGACATGCGGCACCTCCCACAGGCTGTGGCCTCAGCACCTGACGTGATGGCTGGGGCTTCATGCAGGGCAGCCCTGCGGGCTGCACTGGAAATGTGGCCACGCAGCAGCTCTGAGTTGACAGGCTCTGCATCCCCTCGGCTCCGAGCCGTTCTTCCTGGATTGCCCTGGCCCAGGCCCTGCCCTTCCTGGCTCGTGGCCTTTAAGAGTCCCTTGCCCTCTCAGTACCTCAGTTTCCTCTTCTCTAAGCGGAGCTCATCAGAGTTGCTTTGGGATTGGTCAGAACTTGGAGCAGCAGCTGGACCAGCAGACACTAGAGAAGCTGTGGCAGGTCACCCTCTTCCTTGGGCAGCTGGGGAGACTGAGGCAGAGCTCCAGCCGCCCTCACAGGGACCACCTGAGCCCAAGGTGCAGCTTCCTGCATGTGGCTGCTAAATTTCCAGGGTGAAAGGGACTTGGGAGGCGGGACCCTGCCTGGCCTCCCGGCTGGACCAAGGACACTTCCTGCCCAGGAGCAGCTCCAGCCTGAGTGCCTCTCTGGCCCAGCAGGCTGCAGAAATGCCTGGAACTGCAGGATGCAGCCCCTCTGCAGGTGAGAGGTGCAAACCGCCGAGCTCCGGCCTCCGTCCAGCCCGTTCTTTGGCCTGACACTGGTGGCGGTGACGCAGACGGTGTGCCCACTTGGCAGCCCTCTCGGCCGCAGGCGGTGGCAGCTCTGTGCCCTGTCCACACTGCTGCAAACACGGCCTTCCAGAGGGCTGGGCCGAACACTGCGGGCTTTTAGCGCGCCGCAGGCTGACAGTGGGGCGTTTCATCAAACGCTCTGAAATAACACTTGATGTTTGTCCAGTCTAGACAAAGGGATTTTGTGTGACTTTGGCTGTTTAATCTAAAAACTGCACCTGTCTCTTTGATTTATTTAACTCTTCCCCCCAGGATTTTAAACCAATAACGGGTACTGGAGAAGACTCCGTTTCAAACAGAACTTGCTCGGAAGTTTATTTTCACTATATTTCCAAATCTTCCCACAACCTAATGCCGAAGACCTATTATTTAGCCCATATATCACACAGGTTATAAGATAGTAAAATGTAATCCTGCAGAGAAATGGGCCATTTCTACTCCACTTCAACCAGAAGTCCGTATAAAAGCTCTGCCAAGAAGACGCCTGCGATCCAACCGAGGATCCTAAGCTGTGATGCGACATTGAACTTCACCATTTTCACTGGGATGGAAACAAATTTTATGTGTCTATATAAAAACTCCAGTGCATCTGACAATGCTGCTGTTAATTCTCCGAATCTGGCCTGGTGGCTCTACTCAGCACTAGTCCCAGACTTGATGCAGCTTGGCAAGCAACAGAAGTGGCTATTAGGGGCTTGT
>PVIC010004455.1:0-37237 GCA_004025085.1 Thryonomys swinderianus
GGGGGGGGGGGGGAAGAAGGGCAGGAGAATTAGGGCTGCTCATAAACCTAGCACTGAAGTCAGAGCCGGGATCTAAAGACAACACAGCTATAGAAAGGATAACAAGACCAATATGATTGAAATAGTTGACTTCCTTGCCTTCCGGTTTTTAGTCCAGTTGAAATTTTCTTGAACAATCTCATTTTCAGTCCGTTATGATGAAAATATGTCACTTACCCCATCTCTGCGGGTGGAGCAGGGAAATCAGAGGCATCCACGTCGTCGTACACGTCTTCTCCCACTTCTACCAAAAGAAAGAACATCACAGATTGGTAGAAAAGTTGACACAACCTTAATTCATTCAATGACCTTGCCAACCTGTAGCTATTTTTATTCTTTCTATACTTTCTGGCAAAGTTAGAACAAATGCTTTTTCTATGCACCCACGTTACTCCATAGCAAATTAAGCTGAAGAGATGAACTGAAGATATTGCAGAAAGTCTAAGAAATGGCTGAGATTGTGGTACATGCCTGTAATCTCAACCCTTGGGAAGCTGAGGCAGGAGGATCTCGAGTTGAAGGCCAAGTTGGATTACCCAGAGTTCAATGCTGGTCTGGACTAAATAATGAGGCCTTGTCTCAAAAAAACAAAAAACAGGGCCGGAGATTTAGCTCAGTGGTTCCCACACCTGCCTCCAAAGCACAAATTCCTGAGTTCGATCCTGGTAACCATATACAATGCTGGGCGTGGAGACTCACACCCACCAGCCATCAATACCACATACCACAGAGCCCGGAGTGGTGGCTCATGCCTGTAATCCCAGCACTTAGGAGGCAGAGACAGGAGGATTGCTGAGTTTGAGGCTTGCCTGGGCTCCATAGTGAGCTCAGGGCCAGCCTGAACTACAGAGTGAGACCCTGTCTCAAAAAAAAAAAAAACAACAAAACAAAACAAAACAAAACAACCCCCCCAAACCCAAAATAACAACAAAAACACCCCCCCATAAAACAGTTTAAGTGCTCATTATCAGAGAGCTGAAGATCTATTTCAGTGGTAAAGCAATTGTCTAATATGCATAAGAACCTAGGTTTGATTCCTGGCATTGCCAAAGAAACCCAAAACTGTATTTCTGCTTTTGTATGTATGTATTCAAGTTAATATCACAGTATATAGCTTGCTCATTTATTTGAAAAAATCCATAATATGTACTTTAAAAATATGATATAACATTGATTTTCAGACAGTTAAGAAGTACTATTCCATGCACATGCATTTAAAATACAAATGAGAACAACAACAACAAATCTCACATTTTAGCCAGGCATGGTGGCTCATGCCTATAATCCCAGCACTCGAGAAGCAGAGGCAGGAGGATTGCTGTGAGTTTGAGGCTTGCCTGTGATACATTAGTGAGTTCAGGGCCAACCTGAACCATAAAGTGAGACCCTGTCTCAAAAAAAAAAAATCTCACATTTTAAACAGAATTGAATATATTTGATTTTACAGCAATATACAATTTACAGCTTTTGTAAGGCTAAATTTTTATAAACATTTTGAATATTATAGATTAAGCTGTGTTAATCAGGAGGTACTGAATTAGTTCTCACATTAAAAAATGTATACCTGGAAAGAAAGTTCTAATAACAGTGAGTGTGAAAGAATAGATTATCTCTCTGTTGGTTCACTCATTTAATATATTTATGAGTTCTTTGAAAGCCCCTGGATATTGCTTGGAAATAATATTTTGTTCAAACAGAATTTTTAAAAATTTTCAAAGATATGTCTCAAAAAGGAATAAAAAACCTGACTGAAGAAAGAAGGAACTATGTCATACTTAAAAATGTGAAAGTACAATGTAAGTTATACAGCTTTAAAATAAAACAGGAGCCACAGATAGACCTTGATGGCATATAATATGGTATGTTTTTAGATATTCTTGTGGATATGTGGGTAAACTAGGGGAGACAACAAGGGGAATGTTGATATATATCCCCTCCCATTTATCCCTAACTCTGTAGAGGCTGCTGGTAGAATAGTTTTGAAGCAATCAACCTATTTTATTTTTCTCAAGCTTCTGTTTAACTCTCAGCAACGATGGCCATCCAAGTTGAAGTTACTGGCTAAAGGTGTCCACATTTATTATTTTCACAATCAAAACGTTACAGATACTGTGACTTTATTCAATGCTTCCTACTGTCCCAAGTATAAAAAATGAAGATATAAAATATATAATTAGTTTTCATTACTTACCTAACTGTCTAGGAGGAGAAGGGAAACTGGAAAAAAAATGAGAACAGAATTATAATCAGACCAATAAGAACCAGAGATTAATTCCTTATATAGGAGAGGTATAAACAGCACATAGCCCAGAGGCTTAAAAAAGATTAATTAATCTGTTGATCATTGTTCCTTTCTCTTCCTCCATTTTCCTATTAAGTCCTAGTTTCTGTCCATCAGTTTGGACAGAACCCCAATGTTTATGAACCCCAATGTTGGCCAGAGAAGCTGAGAATCAAGATACTTAGTTGCCTTATTTTTCCCACTAATTTGCCATTAGACCAATGTTTTCAGAGGTCTGAGCATATATTGTACCGGAGTAAACTGAATGGACTCGGTATTTTGAAGGCACTTCTAGCTGGCTCAAAACTGTTTATTTGAATTGAAGACTAAAATTCAGAGCCCAAATCTACAGAGGTCATAGAAATATGACCATATTTTCTCATATGTATCATATGTCCTCAAGCAGGAGAATGGTGAATAAGAGAGGAACATTCATTTAAACTATACGGTGAGAGGTTATTAGTAGAAGTGATCTAAAATGATTAGACGGCATTTAGTTGCAACAAAAAAGATCTTTGTGGTTATGACTTTCTGAACTATGAATTCTAAATATACACAAATACACAAACACGTGCACATCTTTGAAAGAAGAGTGCACAGGACAGATATGCCTGAAGTGAGAAAGTTCACTCATTCGAGTGACCCAAAAATCAGAACTTGGTGTCATGCAACTAAAACAGGAAAAGAGCACAACCTTTCTTTTATTTCTAAGAAAAGACTGTATCTGAGTGACATTGCTCAGAAATTTCTTGTATTTTCTTAAAATTTCGAGTATTTTATTAAGTGTTTACTGACTCTGTTTTTTTGTGTTTTGGCCTCATGAAATAATTTTAGTTATAAAATTAGGAATGCCCTGTAGCTTAGACTTCAGCTAAATGCAGTGAATACATTAGGCACAAATAAAACAGAATGACTTTCCGTTCCCTGGAAATGTGATTAAGATCCTTCAAATTCACAGGCATGTAGCCTGGGCCACATGGCGAGTTCAGGGCCAGCCCAATCTACAAAGTGAGACCCTGTCTCAAAAACACTAAAAAACAAAAACCCCAAAACGCGAACTTCATAAGCATAGAATATAGTAAAGGGATTTTATAGGGAAGCAAAGAGAAAATTTGTGGTTTGGGTTTTATTTAGATAATTTTAAAATTTTATTTGTACACATTTGCAGTTCCTGTAGTTTACAATTGTCTTGGGGTATAATTACTAGTTAAGACGAATGTAAGATACACATTTAGGAGAATTTTAGTATAAGAGAAATAGATATCAAACAACTACTGTGTAATGAAAACTTTAAATACTGTGTTTAGAGAAAATAAATCCCAAATTGCATTTTTTATTTCTAGCAAGTTATTTGTTTAACACAGAATATAAATATAAGCCTGGTTTGGTGGTACACGTGTAATCCCAGCGTTTGGGAGGCTGAGGCAAAAGGATCACCATGAGTTCAAGACCAATATGAATTACATAGTGAGATTATGTCTCAAAAAAAAGTAGAGGTTATATATCTTACAGACTTCTAGGAAGAGTACTCAATATAAACTACTATATATTTTACTGTTCATAACATTGGAATTGGAATTTTATGCTTTTAGATGAGATGTTACTGTTTAAAAATTCTAATAAATGGAGTATGTGTTCATGTGTGAGAAATGCACGTGTGAGGTGTGTGCACATGTGTACATGCTGTGCTTTAATAGATGTTTATGAAAAAACTAAAGTGTGTTTTTCAGTTATATCATGGCTTGTGAATACTTAGGTTCCTTTTATTAAATGATAAGTGAATTTAAGGTCAAGTCTAATGTTATTAATGGAACATAACAGTTGGTTTAAGCCTATCAGGATTTGATTATTGGTTATAGAATATTAGTAACATTCAATTAAATTGACATTAGTGTAGTTATTTGCACTCAATTTGGTTGGTTGACTCTTACGATGAACCTTCATTACTGTCTGACTCAGAGACTTTACGTTTCTCTCGTATACTTTTCTTTTTGTCATCTTTTCCCTTTAACATCTTCAAAATTCCCCAGGACCACGTGCTACTCTTTTCTTCAACCTGTAGCATGGAACTTTGGAGCATGCAGGCATTGGTCAGATTGTAACAATCAGCAGAACATGAAGACATTGTGTGGACATTCAGAATTTTTAATATCATACTACATTGATCATAGTGGCAGTACTTAACCTATGTCATTGTACTTAACAAGGTGATGTTATTAAACTTATAAACCATTTGTCTGAATATTTGTTCCTATTATGTTAGCTATTTTTTCTATTTAGTGAGATTTCTCCTGGTTGTTAAAATATGGAGCAAAGTAGGTTAAGACTGAGTTAATTTAGCTTTATTTAAGATTAGAATTCAGTACATTTTAAAGTTCAAATATGCCATTTCAAAATGGAAATGAGAAAATTTATTTTATTATTAATTGAAGAGATGGTTATTTTATAAATTATTATAAATACAATATATTAAAATAAAAGATTAAGTTTTAATAGCCTTCCACAGATAGTAACCACTGTTCTTACCATTTATTATATTATCATATAAGAGAAGCTATATAAGTGATAAACTCTCCAGATCATTGTAAATCATTGCTAAATAACTGATTGGAAAACTCTGAAAAACATCTATAGTGCCTGTACTTTCTTTCATTTCACTTCTTTTGTTATACCTATTGAGGTTCTTCCAAACAACCAACCATTCCTGAATTACTACTGCTTTAAAAGTAAACATTCCAACCAGGCCTGGTGGCTCACACCTGTCATCCCAGCAGTCGGGAGGCAGAGGCAGGAGGATCGCTGAGTTCCAGGCTTGCCTGGGCTACATAGCGAGCTCAGGGCCAGCCTGAACTGCAAAGCGAGACCCTGTCTCTAAATAAATAAATAAATAAATAAATAAACAAATAAATTCAAATCGTTTTGGAAATGTAATAAAAGGCATTTTTATGTAATAAACATGATTCGTGTAATAAACATGCTTTTCTGCTTCTTATTCTAACCAGAAATCAAAACCAAATTTCCATATAGATATAATATTTTCCAAAAAGGAAATTCACTGATTACTCTTACCCGTCATTATCGTCTCCCTCTTCTAGCCCATCATAAATGTCGTCATCTGGTGGGGCCGGGAACACTCCTTCTTTGGATTATGGAGAAAATCTCTTGTTAATTTTGTCCTTCGGTCACAGAGCTCACTCTGTGATTTAATAATTTTAATAACAAACATACTTTATTTCACTGTAGAAAACACCCCTCTTTCATATTAACTATTTAAATAAAAACATCCTTTAATTTTTCACTCATGTAGAGAGTAGGTAAATTAATTGCTGATGATTTTATAGAATTTGTAGGGCTTAATTTATCACAAGGAGATGAAGTACAAAAGGCACTTTGCAATTGAGATGAAAGGAATGGGGAAGAAAAAGCGTGAGGAAAATTAAAACTGAGTGAGGGGGCAGAGATTTAGCTCAGTGGTTTCAGGGCCTGCCTAGCAAGCGCAAGGTCCCTGGTTCCATCCCCGGTAACCACATACAATAATAATGGCTATGGTGATTCACGCCCAACAGCAATCAGTACCACCTACCACAGTACTGGGCGTGGTGGCTCAAGCCTGTCATCCCAGCGTTCGGCAGGCAGAGGCAGGTGATTGCTGAGTTTGAGGCTTTGCTTAAAGAATTACTGTCTTTAAGCAAAAATAAATAAATAAATAAATAAATAAATAAATAAATAAAATAAAGAAAGAAACAAAAACAGAAGAGCTGGGGATGTAACTCAGTGCAATGACTCTGGGTTTAATCCCCAGTATTAAAAACAAAGATGTAAACCGGGCGTGGTGGCTCACGCCTGTAATCCCAGCACTCGGGAGGCAGAGACAGGAGGATTGCTGAGTTCGAGGCTTGCCTGGGCTACATAGTGAGCTCAGGGGCAGCCTGAACTACAAAGCGAGACCCTGTCTCAAAAAAAACAAACAAACAAAAAAAACCCAACAAAGATGTAACTAAATACAATCAAATGTAATAAAAGATGGAGGTGATAGCTGAAACAAAGAAAAAAGTGAAAGGTATATTGAATATATTGAATGTGTTCTAAACTTAATCCCTGTCTTGTTTTGCTTAGTATGCTGCGATCTTAAGGACGTTTGCCATTTAATAAATATTGAACAATAGTTTATTGAGTACCTTCTATGTTCTGGAAAATGTATGAAATTTAGCTTTAAGGATGAGCATTTGAACCCTAAAACGTATTAGTTTAAATCATTTATTGTGTTTCTGGGACACGGAGGAGTCTTTAAGAGGCGTTGTGAAGGTGAACATACACATACAAACTGTCACCTTCAGTAGGGTACTCCTGGAAGTGAAGGGGGACACTTAGTTGTCCTGGGACAGGTAGCATAATCCCCAGGCACAGTCTGAGTGGGATCACCCTTGATGTGTCACCAACTTGGAGGAAACTAGTGACTTTTCTCAAAGTCACTTGGGGACCAGGATGAGAACAAGGTCATCATCTCTCAGGCCAGTGCTTTTGCTCTTCGTTAACATTTCCATCATTATTAGTAAACTGAAGCACTTTAAAATCAATATCCTCAAAAAGCTTGAAGACTGTAAGTAAATATGTTGAAAACTTGTAAAGAAACTTGTAAACCCTGATAGAAAGCATGTGGCTCACCTCCACTTCCACTCTGACTTTGGCTAGAAACAAAAAACAGAAATATTAAGTTAATAGATGAATTATTTAGCTCCCAGGAAAAAAAGCACATGTATTGAACGGTTATATAAAAGATAAATAGCATCCTAGTGAAAAATTATCAGCATGTCCATATGAAGAGAAAGAAGAAAATTTCTTTTTTAAAAATCACAATAATTATGGAACCACAAGGCAACATAACAAAACAAATAAATCAGCACAACAAAAAAAGAATCGAGTGAGTTACATTATTACATATGACATTCTAAACAATACTGCTTGCTTTTAGCATTTCCCACCAAGCAGTTTCAGATTGAGTTTATTACATGATTCCATAGATGGACTACTCAAAAGTTCCCCCAGAGTATTACTCCAGGGGTCCATATAGAGCATTATTACTGTATTCAATTCAATTCAATATCTTAGAACCAAAATTTTACTCTTAGCCCAATAGCATTAAAAATATTTTTCAAGGGCCGGAGGGTTAGCTCAGTGGTTCTGGCACCTGCCTCGCAAGCGCAAGGTCCTGAGTTCGATCCCCGGTAACCACATATAATGCTGGGCGTGGAGACACGCCCACCAACAAACACCACATACCACAATGCCGGATGTGGTGGCTCACGCCTGTAATCCCAGCACTCGGGAGGCAGGGACAGGAGGATTGCTGAGTTCGCAGCGGCTTGCCTGGGCACCATAGTGAGCTCAGGGCCAGCCTGAACTACAAAGTGAGACCCTGTCTCAAAAAGCAAAAAAAAAAAAAATTTCAAGCAAAAACATTTGAAAAATGGAACTGTCCTCTGATCCTCTAAACATATTATGTTTATTTATTTCTATAACATTCTGTATGTTTTAAAAGCAATTATAATTATCTGTTTTTATGCCTGTGTCTCCCACTAAAGTAGAAGTTCTATGAAAACAAATGTAACGCAGACAGCAAAGGCTGGGGGGAGACCCCTCAGGAGTCATCTGTACCCTCCGTTCCCTTACACTGCAGAGAAGTAGCTGAGGCCCTGAGAATCCGGGCTGACCGAACCCACTGCTATACATAGCTGCACTCTGCTCCTCCATTTTTGATCTTCAGATTATCTGTCCTCAGTAGACATCAATTTGACCTCACAGCCATACAGGGACAATTTTGTATTCATACCTGGTTACCTAACTCAGTAGAAAAGATTAATCTGGTACAGATCTTTAATTAATTTAGAAATAAAAACATACTGTGGCTGATGGAATGTTACAGAAAAATCATGTTGTGAATGTTATATATATTTTTATAGAACTTGAAGCATCGCCTCTACCTGTTTCTATGACCTATTTACAACTGCTTTCTCTGATACTTTGAGCTTGCAGCTTGTAGTTAGACTTTGATACATTCTAGTTGCCTGCTGTTCCTGGCAAGTATTTTCACTTGGGGATTCTCACAACCAATTCCTAAAGAACATGATTGTCATAAATGAGCAGCAAAGATGCTACCCATTTCTTTCACTTGTAGATGAATTTTGCAGCTTCCTAAAATGAACATCTGAGAACATAAAACATTTGCTAGGTGAAGAAGAGGTAGTGAGATGTGAAGAGGCAGGGAGAGAGACAGAGGGATTCATGGAAAGAAGTTCGCTGTGTGAGAGAAGAGTAATGTTTGCATTTGCAACTTCCTTCCCTTTGGTGTCTTGTAGTCTTTACAGAAATTGCTTCAGTTGAGAACAAAGAAAAGGGCAGTTTCCGAGACCTGTGATTTAAGCCTTAGTTCTGCTCTCAGAGTTTGGGGCACACAGTTCCCCCGGGGAGGAAAACAAAAGGAAGGAAACGAGAGAAGCTGAGGTTGCAGGGAGATGTTAGGCAGGAAGAGAGTGAAGGAGAGGTTTGGTTCCCCTGCTTTATTCCCTGCGCAAACTGCTGACTTTACTCAGTATCTTCCTTTGATCTAATGGGAACAAAGCCTGATCTGTTACAAGAGCTCTGCTAGCAACAGCTACAGTTCTAAAAATAAAACATGTATAGAAACGAACTCACTGTTCATTTTCCTATTAAAGATGCACATGAAAGGGATAGCTGCTAGTAAATATTGTGGTACTGTATTTATTTAAGATACCTAATATTCAAATCATTTCCTCCAACCCCACCTTTTAATTTCGTGGAATATTCCTTTTCTGCTTCCTGTTTCCTACCTGAAGCATATCTTCTAGAGTAATGGTATGGATAGACTTCGTAAAATGGTAAAAGTGATAATAATAGCTTTAGGACATGATGACCGATGATGGTTAAATAAGGTTTTTAAGAAGTCATTCATTTTCTATGGCATTTTTTCTTAGGCATGCATACCAGTTTTTTAATGCAAATAGAGTTCTTCAGCTCCGCAAAAGAACACACTTTCAAAAATAAAAAGACAAAGGGTACTAGTGTGCTCCAAATATACAGTGCGTGTTCAGGCTTAAAACATTATTACAGTAAAAGACATATTGCCATTAAAACACCACAAAATATCCCCCCCTCGCTTTTATACACATCGATCCTATCGTTCTTTCTCTTTCTGATGCAATTCTGGGAAGGCTTTTTCAGGACTGTCCCCACTTGTGTCGTTGAAGCTGCCTCCGTGACTCGATGCAGCTCAAAACATTCACCTTTCGTGGTAAACGCTTGGGGAACAGGGAGGAGTGGCACGGTGCCAGATCTGATGACTAAGACGGACGAGGACACGCAGCAATGTCTGTAAGAGCCTGTCTTGCCATCGGATGGCACTCCACATCGTCATTCAGCACATATCTGATCACCCCAGTCAAGATGCTTGCAAAAGGCAACTTGCAGAGCTGCTTTAGAAAGTGGTAAGAAAGATGGGATTAACCAGGTACCAGCACGCGGGAGGCAGAGGCAGGAGCACTGCCACGAGTTTGAGGCCAGCCTGGGCTACATAGTGAGTTCAAGGTCAGCCTGAGCTACAGGTACATGGTGAGACCCTGTCTCAAAAAAAAAAAAAAAAAAAAGAATGTTGAGATAAGTTTAGATAAAATGAAGAGTATTTTGAGGGACTTCACGGCAATGTACCTTTTCTATAATAATTCTTTAAAAGTTTAAACATATATGGCGTTTCTTGATCACTCAGTAATAACTTGATATACTGGGTCCAAAAAATTGTGCAAATTGTAGAATGTGACAGAAAATTCATTTGACTCTACAACTTACACCTACTGACTCCCAACAAAGTCAATGCATTTTTTCTAGTTAAAAAAGTCAGTGTATAATGTGTAAATGTTACCTCATATATTGCATTTTTAAAATATGCTGCATAATTTCTGATGATAACATGTAGAGGGCAGAGCAGACTTATAGTTCAGTGTAAAAAGACAAAACTGCCAGAAAGCAACATAGCAAGCTTAATTGATGATATGAAATGAAAGGTTATAAGCAGAGGTATAATTCTTAATATGCTTCATAAGTACATTACTAACTTGATGGTTTTACACTGTTAAAATATTTTCTAATTTTAAAGCTTTCTTCTGTGCAATTTGCCTTACAAAGAAGGCAAACACAATTTCACCCAATTAAATATATTTTCTCAATTTCATAAATTGGACAATGAAAAATAAAGTTTCTTAAGTAAGTTGGAAAGTTTCCTTCCCTTTTTTTTCCAACCTGAGAGGATTCCATTCACAAGAAAAAGAGAGGTTGGAGGAAACAAGAAATAATAGAAGAGGAATGATATAGCAAAAAGGAGGAGAAAAGATAAAAGAAGATCAGAGCTAGGACAAAGAGACCCAAGAGATGGAGAGAAAAAGGAAGCTGAAGATGGAGAAAGGATAGAAAGGAAATAAAGGTTGTTGGTGAATTTGAATAGTTTTGTTAAGGTTTGGTTTCCAGGATGCTGGTATTAAAGAATGCTGCTGCTGGGCATGGTGCTTCATGCCTGTAATCTCAGCACTCAGGAGGCAGAGGCAGGAGGACTGCTGAGTTTGAGGCTTGCCTGGGCTGCATAGTGAGCTCAGGGCCAGCCGGAACTACAAAGTGAGACCCTGTCTCAAAAAAACAAAACAAAACAAAACAAAAAAACGAGTGCTGTGGACTTGAGAGGCAAGACCTGATGGAAGGCACTTAGGTCACTCAAGTATGACTCCAGAGGGAACCGTGGGATCTTGGGTCGTCTTTTCTCCTCTCTCTCTGCTCCACGGGTCGTGTGTGAACTGTTTACTCTGACCCACATTTCCTACCATTACCATCTGGCACCCTGATTAAATACCCAGAGTAAGAAGGATGCTCAGTCTTGGACTGGAAATGGCAGAACCAATAAATATTTTCTCTTTATAAGTTAACTGCCTTAGGCATTTCATTGTAGTATTGTGGAGTAGACTACTGCAGAGATATAGGGGCAAAGATGGCCAATCTCATCTCTTCCTTTTCCAGGAAGACGTCCTGTTCTGTTCCTTAGTTCCCAGAAGGTGTTCCATTACTTTGTGAAGAAAGGTAACCCTAATCTAGTGGAATAAATGGGCAATGGAAAGTTGGACCTTTAGTTGATTCCCAGGAATCATAGGAATCCAATATTTACTTTTAAAGGCTAAACAGGACTTGTAGTAAAACTCATCCTTTTTTTCTGCTGCATTTTCAAATAATAACAAAATACAGTACATTTAGTATTAGATTTCAGAGCAAAAGGGGCTAAAGTTTACATTATTTCTATTGTATCTTATAAGATCAAATTAGTGTACCTTAATTAGTGTACCTTAGTGTACCACTAAGATCCAATCATAATGAACATTTTAGAACAGCGACTCAGAATGAAAATATATTTCATAATGTGGCAAATGGTATGTTATATTTCAAGTAATACTTAATATATGTAACCAAAATATAAAACAGAATACGGGGGTTTCAAGTGACCACTCACCCATATTGGGTGATGGAGAGTAGTGATTTAGTTTGGTGACAGCGAGCATTAGGAACTAGTGAAGGCAGTAAAATTCAGACTGTTAAAATGCATAAGCTCTGGCAAGGAGACAGTCACAACCTGATGTGTTTTGTAATCTGTATTTGCACACACCTGTTTCTAGCATCCTGCTCGGCAACATCGTCATATACTTCTTGGTCATCTTCCATGGTTCTTGAGGAAAGAGTGGTGAAAGAGGATTTTTTTCTTTTCAAAGAATCATAATCAATCTCTACAGCAGTTGTTTTAATATAGCCATCTACCAAAAAAAGGGGGTGGGGGTGAGGGTGGGGAAGACTTAAATTCAGGCAACTTAAATATACTAAGTTGAAAATAAAATAGCAATCGCCCTCTTGCTCTTTAAATTCTCCCTTTACCTGCTGCAACTCTAGTTTGGAAATCTCTGACATGGACATATTTTACTATACTCTCTGTCATAGCCTGTTGGACTTTTGAGTAAGCCTAGAGTCTACTTACAGATTCCAAAGTGACTTACATGAAACATTTTTTTTTTTTGTCTTTTAACCTAAATGAAAACTCCAATGACCTTTGATTCTCTTTGGGAATAATATAAAACTTAGACAGTATAATAATATACATTGTCCCCTACTAAAAAGAACATGAATGAAGTGAAGATAGAACTTGATTTGCCAGTTTAAATTTTCCTACTCAGTAACAAATCCCGACTTAATGCTTAGGTTTTGCAAAGATCTGCACATTTAATCTTGGAGTTCCACAAAATCTCCACTTTGAAATTGTAGGGAAATGTCACTCACATGACCCCCTTGCTGTTCTGCCCAACCATTTTCCTTCAGGGTTGTCAGTGATACGGATTATTTCAATTTCCTCTCCTTGCTTGAAGCTCAGTTCATTCTTTCCTCCTTTGACATCACAGCAAGCTTTTGCCTGATGGATGACTTGAATGGGGCCAGTTAGCTACAGTGAGAGAGAGGGCAGGGGGAATAACAGATTCTCTTACTACTCAGAAAAAAAATTAAGAAATGCAGATATAGAAGACAGTAAGCCCACGATTTGCTTATATTCAACAGTTATAAGCTTTATAACTTTTAAGTGGGAATTTCAGGTAAATGCCATTCCTGTTAAGTATTCAAATAGGGGGTGTTAGGGAAAAACCAGAGGCCAAGCAAAACCCACAAAGAACAAGCAAACGTGTGTTTGGGGCCCAGGAGAGAGTGGCAGAAATCTACTGAGCACAGAAACTCTGTAAGAGGTCAGTAGAGCCAGCCTCTGACAGCAGAATATCATCTGTGCACCGCTGTCCACGCTGAACATAGTGTGTTTTAAAGGAACATGCTGTGCTGGTTAGTGGATAAAATAATTTTCCCATTCTTTTTGTTGTATAGAATGTCCTTCACATTCTGTATTCTCACTTTCTTTTCCTCTTTCTTTCTCTCCCTCTTCTTTGCTTCCCTCCTCTCTTCACTACACTTGATCTTAGCCAAAAGGCCGAGAAGCGATCCCCTCCTCTCTTTTGGTTGACTAATCCACGAGCTACCACTGAACTACACCTCAGGTGCCTTGCATACTTACTCTGATGCTTTCTGTGGGCCTACATCAGTAAAATGTAGGTAGGTGGTGGTGGTCATCTGTCATACTATGTGAAAAGCAATTTATGTCTTCTGTTAAAGACATAAATTTATTTTTAAAAACTTCATTGTACCTATTGATCCATTTGGAGTAGACATTATTTGCTTTAAACAAGATAACATTTTAGAAATAGCTTCATAAATTTTTATAAAGTAAGCAAGTTTTCTGTGAGCTTTTTAAAATCATGTGGTGGTTTCTTGACAGCAGAGCAATAATCTAGTTTAGATCATGAATCCTAAGCTCCTAATTTCTTAATCCTAAATTGGCACCTTCAACAGAATTTCTTGGGTCCTTTGATATGCAAATATAAGTTGGGTTTTTTAAGAAGTTTTACTATATTTTATTACTTTATTATGTTATATTATGCCATTTTGTAAGACATTATCAATTATGTATCAGTAAGATTTTTTTAAAGCTCAAATTAAAATATGGTATGCCATGATACTTATGGGGCTGAATTTTCACATTTATTGATTTTTTTTTACCCAACATCTATTAACATTTTTTGGGAGGAAGGTAGTTTATAAAGTCCTAGTCTTGGCAAAATTTTGAGTTTATATCTAGTGATAAGACTTCTACACTCTTTTTCTTTTTAACTAAATTGTTTCCAAAAGAAATAACAACAAAATTTCACACAGTTCCTTGAAAACTCTAAACAATCTCTTTAGAAATTGTACCATGTAGATTTTCATTTGATGTGAATTTTCCACTTGAAAATTATAAAATTGTTAGCCATGCATTTTGTGTAAAACATTTTAATTTTTATAATATAATAATAATTATATTGTATATAGTGAGCTTTTTCAAAAGTTAAAGATATCCTGCAATATACAGAGTAAGTTTTGTGTAATATTTTATTTCATCACATAATAAATGTTCTGGAAAGGTCTAATTTATTTTAAAGTGTAAGAATCTGAGTCTTAGAGAAGTTTAGGAATAAGCTCAATATTGAATAACCACATGTACAGTTGGGATGTGAATCCTCATCTGTACAAATGTCTCTCAGCTATAGGTTTTCCTTGCACTATGCTGCTGAGCCTTTACTTTAATGTAATCTATGTATACTGGGAGGTAACCTCTAAATGAAATTAAAACCATGTATTAAATGCTCCAGAGGAAAACATATTTTTAAAAATCTTATTAATTGTGCTCGCTTTGGCAGCACATATACTAAAATCTTATTAATTGTTTTTAAAAGTGAAGAAGACTTTTTAATTCAGATAATCTCTTAAGTGATTAGCAAATGAAAATATATTCTTCTTAGATCATGATAGTGTTTTTATCCCTGCTATTTTATAATCATTTTGTTATGAAAAAATTATTTTTCATAGAATGGCTTTTATATCTTCTTTGTTAGTATATATTTGTATTATATTAATATTTAGATGCCAGACCCATATCAGTGGGCTATGATGTAGAACCATGAGGATACAGCCTGCTACTGTATTGTTTAGTGATAATACTAACAGAAGTCACACAGTTACAGAGATCAGAATATGAAGATCAGAAATTAAGGTAGACGGAGAAGGAAGAAGAACAGTAGGTATCACAACTCAATGTGCATGGGCTTAAAATAAAAATGAATATGTCAGTCAGGTTCAGGCACCAACAACTTGAGTGGTTGAAGGAAATGTTATCGTGAGACAAATCTGGTTCGTCTAGGAGGCATTTGTGTACTTGCACCACTATATTATGTGCCACAAGGACATTTATGTGCATGTGGTCTTAAACTCCTGGGATGAACAGACCAAGAGGAAACATGTAACAAGCACAGCCAAGTTGAGCCTGAGTAATGGAATGTTCACTCACTCAGTCAACATAAAATTTCCAGCATACAGCTGATTCTAAGCTTCTAAATTGTATCTTATTTTATTACACTTTTTAGTGCAGGGGTAAGTAGATGTTGGACAAAAAAAGGACCCTTGAGAAGATTCTGTGTTGAAACTATAACTAATTCTCCAACTATGTAAGTTTTCCAGAATGGTGCCCGTCTCCAGTGAAAGTCAAGAAAAGGTTTTGCTGTTTCACCAATTAGCAAGAAAGCTTACTTTAAATTTTTTCTTTAATTCTTGTTCTTTCTTCTCTTTCTCTTTCTGCTCCTTTCTTTCCAGCTCTAATCTCTTCTTTTCCTCCTTTTCTCGTTTCTTGTCTCGTTCTTTGGATGCTTCTCTGTGGACACAAATAGGGTGTTTCTGTGTCTATGATCAGACGCTTCACAGAGATTTAAACCTGTTGCCAAGCACAGTCTCTGAAGAGTAGAAGAAGGGAAGACAGTCCTGGGTGTGTGAGATTGTTTGTAGAGCCAGTAGGAGGCACAAAGATGATGATATTTTCCAGGGCCTCTCCTGCTCTTGATACCTTGTGCTCTTGAGGGCGAGAACTGTTAGAAAGGTTATGTCTTTGCACATTGCTGTAAATAAAATTATCAACTGTGCTCTCCTCTGGCACAAGTGTGAATGTTTACTCATATGTGTTCAATCCTTGGCTCAGGAACTTTGGTCAGCATGGATTTCATAAGAACTGGGTAGAAAAAATTAAGATGTCTGAGCTCAACATATGAGTTTGAAATCATTTCAAGAAACAGTCTTAGACTCCCTAAAAGTCTATTTTGGAGATATTTTTGGAGAAACATTTTGACATCTTCCTGACAAGCTAGAAGTTTGGCATCTAGGTACTGTGTTAAACTATTTCTCACAGCCTCTCCTGCCCCCCGCTGTTAGAACAAAGACATTAATCCATATGCTCAAGGATACATTGAGAACAAGAAACACAGATGCCTATGTGTAGATTCCTGCCTGTGACCTCCCTAGTGGTCTGTCGGTCTTAGGCCTCTCACACAGCAGCTTGTTAGCAGAGGCCTTTGTAGAAGCCTTAGAGAAGTAAAGAATGCTCTGTTCTTTGTACTGAAATAAAGGTTAGCCTTACATGCCAGTCATTTGAACACTTGAATAAAGCTTTCTCCCCTTCAGAGTGGTGTATACCAACACTTCTTAAGAACATCATATTCAACTAAGAAGAAAACTATTATAGTAAAAACTGTAATTCATACATGTCTTCATATGTTTCTCCTTCACTCTCTTGATCCTGTCAAGGAAAACATAGGTAGGGATTAACTTCGGTTACACAAGAAGGCATCATGCATATCCTTCACTGATCGGTATTTGGAAAACAAGTATTTTATGTAAGTTAAGTATAAGTAAGTCTAGCTTATTTGAAAGGTTTTTTTTTTTGTTCTAGAAGATAGAAAAAGGAATCCAGCACAAAAATATTTACTTTTCTCTCTTGCTCTGTCATTCAGATATGTAGCCAGACATGAGTTTACGTACAACACTACAACATTCCTATGAGTCAGTGTACTAACTGGTGTTTACTGTCTAAAGCATTTTAGATGAAATAAGATTACAAATGGAAAACTACCATCATTACTCATTAAAATTTGATGTTTGGTTTATGCCAATAGGAAGTGAATCGTATTAATTGTTAAACATTTTAAGTATAACAGTATCATATGAGAAGAAAATTTTTAAAAACTGACCTCCTCCAGATTTCCAGTACCTAAAGGATTAAAAAAATAAGTTTAATGCACTGTAATTAAGAAGAAGAATTTTAAAATATGATTATTGGATATAATAATGATAATATTTGCAACATTTAATGAGTTAACAGAATTATCAACAACAGAAGTGCAAGTAGAATACATGGCTAAGACCATGGAGCTTTTGAACACTTATTATTGAATTATAGAATCATTTTATTTGCTTTTATAAGATAATATAAATTATTTTAGCTAACAGCTAAAATAATGCAAAAGGCATATTTTATTTCCTTATGTAAGGGGTGCATTAGGGCTAATATGGAACAATGTTTGTTTAAAAACAAATAGTTTACGCTATTTTGACTCATTCCTTTCTGGGATTAAGGTAATAAGTAAAATACTTTTTGTCCCTTACCATCAGAGTGCATGACACCATCTTGATTTTCTTCATTTACAGGGCCTCTGAAAATACGAAAGATGACAAAGTAAAACTAGAACAAGTTAATGCTTACTTTACAATCACAAAGGGGAAAAATGAATTATTTTTTCTTTTTAATATTTGCTTTAGTTTCAAGCTTCAGCCACAGTAAAGGAGTTAGCCAGATAGTCTTGCTGTCACTGTGGCAAAAAAAATGGAGACTTAAGAAGCTTGAGCACAGCATTATATTCACAGTGGATATGTAGAATGAATTCATTGCTTTGAGGGAGTCATATGTTTGCCATTAAATTCACAGTAAATGGATTGTTCAATCCTGGATTCTAGAGGAATTTGATTTGCTCTATGTTAAATACTCCAAGAGGAATTTGGTGAATCCCCAGTTCTTCCTTTACAGATGGTTTCCATCTGCCTTTACTTCAATCGCTTAGTGGCTTAGACTCTGCTTCCTCTCAACCACTTAACTCCAACTACTCTTAACAGTATTATCAATACCTGCACCCCAGAAGTTTTTAAGGATTTATGTAACCATTTGTGTTTTTGACTGTTATTCATATTGATTAGCTTAGCTAAGAAACTCACCAATTTTACTGACTTTGGACATTAAAAATAATTGGTATCTAATTTCAACTCTACCCTCATTATTCTATAATCTCATTGCTTTTTTTCCCATTCACCCTTTTCTTTGTCATTTTTCCCAATACCTACTCAAAACCTTCACTACTGGTTTTAATTCTTCTGTCCCTCTCCTCTCTCTTATATTTAGATTACTTTGTTCCTTATTTTGCTAATAAAGCAGCAATAATTGGATATTAATTCCTTTAAAAATTGTATTTTCTTATGAGTTAACTCACAAGTTTATTTGAAGTTATATCCATCATTCCCTCTGCCAAGTTCATTCCCTCTGTGTCCTAAATTACATTAGAATTCCAGTAATTTAAGTCCTTCAACAATCTGCTTTCTTCCACTGTACTATCATGTTACGTATGATCTTCTTCCTTCCCATCTCATTCCTAAATATCTCATTCTTTTTTTCCTCTCTCAGCTCAAGTTACTCTCATCCATACAAGGCCAATAGGTCTTTGTTTTTCTGAGCTTTTTTACATTACAAGATTATCCTTCTTTCTATATCCAAGAAGAAAAGTAGTTTGTGATTGCTGTTTCCTCTCTCACTGCCCATTTTCTCATGAACCAGTTTGTCTTCTCTTGCTACTTCTTCACAAAACTACTCTTAAAAATTTTTGTTGCCAAATCCATCAGACAGCTTTCAGTTCACCTCTTATTTCACTGTCTCCAGAGTGTGTTCAACGTTTTACCCTTCTACAGCCTCTTCTGTTTGTTTCCATAAGAAATATTCCGGCTAAATTCTTGTCTCTCTGGCTACTATCCCACAGTTTCCTTTGTGCCTGGCTCACAAGTGCAAGGTCCCAAGTTCAATCTCTAATATTAAAAATCTTGCTCAGTGGTTCTAGTTCCTGCCTCTAATACAGGAATATGATCATAGCACTTTCAGACTCAATATCCAAACTGCTTTAAGAACTAGATAGGAGTGTTAGATGCTAATTTCAAAACTAATTGTCTTCATTTGAAGAGTGTGTTCTGGAAATGCCTTCTTATTACTTTGACCATAACAAGGACTCACTGGGTACATCTGTGTTTTAGGAAAAAATTTTTATAGATTTAATTTTTCCTTTTTTGGAACTTTGGGGCTATAGAATGTGAAAATGGTATAAGAAAAAAGTGACTTTATGTTTTTGTCTTTCTTCTGAAAAGTATATTTCAACACTTTTTTTATTCTCCTGGTCATTATTCATATCTAATAGGTTTTTATTTTTGTGATAAAATGTACCTAACAGATCATCATTGTAGCCATCTTAAGGTATATAACCCAGTGACATTTAATACAGTTAGACCCAACATAATATCATATAAACCTCAGTATATTTTATATGTCTTGATCTAAAATATATAAGATTTAAACCAATATGAAATAGGAGTGAGTCACGATAACAATGACAATAAAAAGGAAAAAGCTAATGAGGAGAAATAGGCATGAATGTCCTGAATAAACCCAGAAAAGATTGTCAACAAGGGTTCAAAGTTTTCCAGGCTTTGCGAAAAGCTCCATGGAGTGATGAAGGGAAAAACAGGGGCACTAGTCACAGCCGAAGATGCAGACTGAGTGGGAGGAGGAGTGAGGGAGCAGAAAAGGAAGCTTGTCACTGGTGATAACAGGTCTATTCCAGACGGTCTTTCGCCTTAGCTCTTTGTTTTTATGCAATCACACACAGAATTAAACAGGAAAAGTGCAATGACAGTAATCTAATATTGATCGTCACTTTTAGAAAGCTAGTAGGACTCTGTTTCCTGATACTTAAAGAGGTAATGACATTGATCTTTATGCCTTCTTCGCTGTTTATGAGTTTAGTTTTTAATTCCCAGAATTTTTATTTTTTTAATGAAGGAAAGAGGAAATCTAAGTGACACGTACCTGTCCTCTACCTGGCCTTACCAAGAAATTCAATTTCTTTTTCTTCCGAAGCATAGAGCAACTTCCTATACTTAACAAATGATGAATTTAAAACATATGTCTGGCTTAAACCAAAGATTTTCAAATGCAGTTAGGTAAGATGAACTGGCAGTGGAAAACTGACAAAGCATATGTCTGGTTCTGAATGATTTTAAACATTTCTAATTAATTTAGAAGTTAAAATAATAAATTCTAATCAAAACAACCCCTTAAACTATGAATGGCTTCAGAAGATTTACACTTTCCTTTGTTTACTTTAGTCATTTCCCATTATTCATTATTTCTCCTCACCTGACCTTTCCTGTTTTGTTGCTATTAATAGCCAAGTAATATGCTTTATGTACCCAAGCACTCAGTTAATGGGTATTTTCACCAGAAGAATTATTCTCTTGGAATTCTAATTCATTCTAAAAAAAAAAAATGGAAGCAAGAAGCGTGTTGTTACACTTAAAAGAAGTTGATTTGAAGATTAATAATGATAAACATAGTCATTTAGTCTGTTTCAGTGCTTCAAATGCCTGGATAAAATAGCTGAAAATGTAACAAATTGTATTCTGACCACTAGGTGGAGAAACAATACAATTTAAAATATCTATAGTTTTTATTTTGACTACTTAATTTTCAAAGTTACTTATGATTTTATTCTTACTTGTCTTCAATCTTTTATGCTTTCAGGACATTCTGACCTGTGTAATACAATGACAAGTTACTTCTGGGAACAGCTTCAGAGAAAGCAGAATAGCCGATAGGGCCACTTTACTCTGCAATTCCTCCTGTGTCTCGGTTAGAGATTCTACTGTGCACTTAAAGGAGGATTCAGCCTTAGCAGTTACTTGGGAAAAATCCATCCTTCCTAGCCTGAAATTGCTCCAATTCCTGGCTCCAGGAATTCTTGGTTTGCCACAGCTATCATTTATTTTCTTTCCTGGATCTTTCCCATCAAAACAAACACTGCTATTTCCAACTTTTTAAAAAAAAAATTATCTTGATCCTATTTCTCAACACTTTCTTCACTTTTCTCTTTTCCTTCTAAAGGGTTGTCTTTTCCAGCTCTCTCCAATTCCTCTCCTTCCATCTTCTGCTCAAGCTCTTTCAGTCAGGCTTGCGTCCCATCTCTCTTAAGAACACCACTCCTCAGGCCTCCATCATACTTGTTTGGTCTTTGGCAACATGTGACCCACTTGTACATTCGTTCCTCCTTGGTGTTTTCTCACTTGGCTCCCAGTGTACTTAATTTAATGGGTTTTGCCTTTTAATTCCCCTTGGCCTCTTCTTCTTCCAGGTCTCCTAGAGCTGGAATGGCCCAGGCCTTGCTTTGTGCCTTGTTTGGTTACATACTCTTACCTTGATCATCTTAACAGTCTCACGACTTCAACTGTGGAGATGTTTCCCTGTCTTTCAAATCAATAGTTTCAACACAAAAGTCTCGATGAAGCCCTTCCCTTTTGCACTCAACTGTGTCCTCAACATTTCCATTTGGATTTTTTTTTTCCATTTGGATTTTAAGAGATATCTCGAACTGAATATATCCATGGCCTCCCATCTCCCTCAGAGCCCAACTGTCTTACCTGCAACTTCCCCACTTCAGTTGAAAGAAGAATCATCCTTATAGCTGCTCTACGCAAAAAACTTGGAGTTCTTTTTTATCTTTTGTTTTGTTCTTGCATATCCAAGTCCAGACTCTGCTGGCTCTGCCTTGCTACCATCCTGGCTGGAACCAACTCCATATCTTGTCTGCGTTTCTGCAATATCCAACCAGGTGCCTTGCTCTGACATTTGCCCACCTACTGTTTATTCTCAGCATAGCTGTGAAGCTGATATTTTAAAATATAACCTGGAAAACCTCCCTGATCTGCTCAAGATCCTCTGGGCTTTCCTCTTCACTTAAGATAAGAGGACTCAGAAATTCCTGCAGGGGCTGGTTCCCTTCTACTGCTTCTCTTGATCTCTCTATTCCAGCCCCTGCCACTTCCTCCCTGTCCTTAAACATCTGAAGCCTTTGTTCAATCTGCTCTTTCTGCCTTTAATAGTCTTCCTCTGCGCGGCTTCATGTCTAGCTAGTTCCCTTACTTCCTTTGTGTTTTTCCTCAAGTGAGCTGCCTCCATCTCTGTTTAAATTGGCCACTTCTACCATCAGGATCTCTCCCTCCTCTTTCCGCCACAGCACTTCACACTTCCTAACTGCTACACTATTGTTTTCCTGTTTCTAATTTTGATTCCTTTGTGTCTTCCTTCCTAAAGGCAAGGATCTTTTGTCCGCTGGTCCTTGAACTACAGTTACAAAGACAGAAAGGAGCGACTCAAAGTTACCTGTCAAATGAATGTGAAAACCTATTTGATTTTGTGTGGAAAGTGATCTTTAGAGAAGAGAGGAGCATTTGGTGGCAAAGGGAGCACATGGGAAATATCTATGTAGCTTTTTTAGAGTGATGGTAAGAGAAACACAGAATCAGCTTTTATTCTATATTTCTACCTTAAGACCAACTCGTAAATGTTCCCTTTATGGGAAATATGAGCTCGCAGCTTGAATATTGAGACACAGTTTATTTTCAAGATCCAGTTTGCTTTCATTTTCTCCATGCATTTATTTAGCTTCTCCTTCTTGGGGAAAATTTTCTAACCTCTCTATTTCCTCAGTGTGGAATTTACTTGAGCTTACTCACAAGAACTTGAAATTTTTCTTTTTTCTTTTTTTTTTTTTTTTGAGACAGGGTCTTGCTTGGTAGTTCAGGCTGGCCCTAAGCTCTCTATGTAGCCCAGGCTAGCCTCAGACTTAGCAATCCTCCTGCTTCTGCCTCCCAAGTGCTGGGATTACAAGCATGAGCCACCACGCCCAGCATGATTTTGCTAATCTTTGATGAGAACAGTACAAGAATTTGAGTCTGGTTGATTGCCAGGTTACTTTCTCCTTCTCCTTCTCCTTCTCTTTGGTGGTATTAAGAATTGAACCCACAGTCTTGTACATGCTAGGCAAGTAGCCTACCACTGAGCTACATCCCTAACCCTTCCCTTAGAACCTTGGGCACTGCCTATAGTTGGCTTCCCTGGGAAGGAGCATAAGGCATGTATCACTCTGCATCTTTGTAGAAACCAGCCCTCACAGTGTATGTTTCTCAGGCTTGCAAGAAGCAAACACCAGAAGCCCAAGCTTGGACATCTCCAGCTGCTGTCTGCACCTTTTCTTTACTGACTGTAATGAAGCTCAGTCATTAGTGTCATTGTATTCCATCATGCATGTCTTTTTAAATGAATCACCAAATATGTAGGTGGTCTGGGTGACTCCTGAAACAATATGAATTGTGCCAAACACTCTTCCTCTCTGCAATTTAGTCAATTTACTAATTTTCAAGATGAATGTAAAAGTTATTTACTTGCATTTCTCACCAGAATTACACTGTACACAGAAGTCTTGTTAAGGCCAGTAACCAAAACAGTATCATACAATAAAATTTAAAACTCTAAGATCAAATTCTAATTGGTTAGATTTAGCAAAGTATGAAAAATATTAGGAAAAAAATGAAGTGGCTTTATGCACATGAAAGAAAAATAATTTTTAGAGATCAGGTATAAGATATTAATTTGTTATTTTAAGCTCTTCTTTATTTAGCTTTTACTATTAATAAGCAGATGCCTTACAGTCTTATGTGATGGTGGAATATTACGAGGGACAAGTCTTTCAAATAATATTCATAGACTCATGTACCTGGACATGGGTAAACTTAGTACAAATATGCAAAGCAGGCTATATATAAGATGATCACCCATGAACACCCTAACACTATTAGCTACTGATTTTAGAGCCCCAAGAAAGGATTACATAGTGAAAAATGTAGTAGCTACCCATGACAAAGGTGTTTTCAAAGCCTAATGATGAAATGTTTAAGGAAATTGTACAGATATTTATATCCACTTATATTTTATGGATAGTAAGTACTTTTATTGTAAGCAGTACCGCTCTGGCAGAGGAACCATAGTGAAGGAAAACTAAACTGTACTATGTTAGGATATTACTTATTTATGGAGGAGAATCATGCAAAGTAATTTTTTAGACAAGGAAGAGAAAGATCTAGCATGTCTTGCCATAATAGTCTATGCTCGCCTTTGTGTGAATATTTCTTAAGATATTTTCAGACTGTTTTAATTTTTTACTTGCTTTCTCATGAAGTAGCTGTTTTGATAACTCGCAAGTAAAGAGCTCATGCAGAGCAGCCCACAGAGTTCTGACGTATCTAAAAAAATAATAATAACAACAAAAAATAAAATGCCATTTAAGAAAATTAGGCAGGAGAGTTCCTGGCCTTCTTAAGTTCCATTTCCTCATCTGTGGATAATATTAATAATATTAGCTCGATTGGGATATAGAGGTCACATATGTAAAACACCGAGCATGTGACAGACAGTAGACTATGGCGGTGATGATTGATAAGAATAATGGTGGTGATGACAGTGATTACAGTGCTGCTCATGATGATAGCAGAGGAGAAGGTGGTGGTGTGCTAACCTCCAAAAGCTTTCAAAACTTTTGAAATGATGGAAATTTTCTTCAGGTGAACTCTTACGGAAAAACCCAACGTGAATCCGAATAACAAGAGATGCTCAGACTTAAAACTATGAAAGCGTGAGCTCTGTCTGCTCCACTCGCCCTCCTCTCTGTCAGCGCCCACAAATGTGTCCCACAGGTGACCACAGAACTCAGCACTCAGCCAAAGGCGGCTGAAGAAATGGCAAGATCGCCTTTTGCTTACTTTGGGTCAAAGGCAGGCTTCAGGTTCCTGGGAGGCAGGCTTGGGGCTGAGGGCTGTGACGGGTGCGACGCTGGCAGCGGAGGCTGGCTGGCAGGCTGGCACGGTGGAGTGGGTGGCAGGGCAGTTGTGGAGTAAGACATTGGGCTTTTGCTGGTACCTAAAAAGCAAAGTAAACAGTATCATGGATTAAGATAGTCTTCAAAATATAAGAACTATCCTTTCCAAGTTTGTGGAAGTGGTTATCTTGAATAACACTAGAAATGCATCCCAACTTGAATGAATATTTAAAAAATGTAATATTTGAAGTACCATGGGGCATGCCACTTGAAATGCGCTATATTGTAACATAGATAAATTCTTAAGAATTTAATTCTCATTACTTAAGAAGATTTACCACCTTTTCTAAGCTTTCATAAACCTTAGTTTTAATATTGCAGATTTTGTGAGCATACCTATGCCAACTTCACACCATATTCTGCATGATTTTACAAATACAGACTATTTTCATTGAACTCATTATTTCAGACCAAAGGAATTTGGTTTTTATATCATCTTTTATAGGGGACACACTTTTATTTGTCTTGACAATCTCCTTGAATCTTTAATAAGTTATATTTTGTTTTAGGTGTGACTTTGAAATGTTGAAGGATTAATTTCATAGTTAAATTATATACATTATAAAATTAAGAATGTTAACAAAATTAAATAAATATATACCACCCGTAATCCCATTACAGAGCAGGTTGAATAGATTTTAGAACTTCGTAATATAAATTTATGCTTTTATGGGAGAAAAACAAAGTAAAGTCATATTTCCATTTTGTAGCCATCTTTTTAAAATCTTTATCAATACATCGTATATATGTGATCACATATCATGATCACACTCAATACTGAGAATTTGTACCAGCATATGACATGATTTAATTCTAATTTTTGCTGCCAGCTTTTTAATGAGTATTTTTCCACACCAATATAATCTTGGATCATTATACAATTTTTCTTTAAATGGACACCACAGTGAAAAGCACCACATGTCTACACAGTTGGGAAAATGAAAGGTCAGTCCCATAGAAGAATGGAATAGAACAGTGGTTACTAGTGATTGGGAATGGTGGGGGAGGAGCTGGAGAGAAGTCAGATAGGAGCAAAAGGCACTGGTAGGGGTGGAGAATTGGTTTTGATTTACTACAGGACAGTAAAGTAATTATTGGTTACAACACTCTCTGACAGATTTTAAAAAGCTAGAAGAATGTGAAAGTTCTCAGCTAGAAATAATTGTTTGAGGAAATGGAAGTGTTTATTACCCTGAATTTGTAACACTCTGCATACATGTGTTGAATATCATATTGTACCCATAAAGATATTTTTAGGTCACAAAAGAACCTTGGAAGCAAAATACTATATAAAATTTATGTTATTTCTTTTTTACTATAATAAAAGATGATGAAATACATTTTCCTTTAGAATAAATTGCAGTCAGTACTAATGCTCAAATAGGAGTTTTGTAGTGTGTTTAAAACAAAATATCCTTCAAATGATCTTTCAGAGAGATACCAATAGACAGTTTCATCTGTTAGTGCTGGGTTTTTGTGTTTTTGTCAACATTGTTGTTACCATGCTTTCAGTCTTTGACAATATCATAGAAAAAAAATCATCCCTTCTTGCTTTAAGTTAATCTTACTTTTTTTTTTTTTCCTTTTTTTTGGAGACAGGGTCTCGCTTTGTAGTTCAGGCTGGCCCTGAGCTCACTATGTAGCCCAGGCAAGCTTTTTGAACTCAGCAATCCTCCTGTCTCTGCCTCCCGAGTGCTGGAATTACAGGCATGAGCCACCACGCCTGGCACTGTGGTATGTGGTATTGATGGCTAGTGGGCGTGAGTCTCCACACCCAGCATTGTGTGTGGTTACCGGGTATACAAACTCAGGACCTTGCGCTTGTGAGGCAGGCGCTGGAACCACCGAGCTAACCCTCCGGCCCCAATTTTACTTTTTATTAAAGCCATATATGATAAAGAATAGTGAATCAAATATTGCCAAATAATATATAACTAACAAAAAAGGATGACTTTCTTTCTACCAGAGATAATGACATCAGCCAACCTACCTACCTTCCTTCCTTCCTTCCTTCCTTCCTTCCTTCCTTCCTTCCTTCTCTCCTTCCTTCCTTCTTTCCTCCCTGTCTCTCTCTGTCTCTTTCTCTCTCTCTCTGTCTCTCTCTGTCTTTATTTGTTTGACAGGATCTCACTCTGTAGCTTAGGCTGGCCCTCCGCCCACTATGTAGCCCAGTCAAGCCTCAAACTCACAGCAATCCTGCCTCTGCCTCACAAGTGCTGGGATCACAGGGATGAGCCACTGTCCAGCATGGTGGTACATGGTACTGATTGCTGGGATTACAGACATGAATCACCACTCCTGCTGGTGTTGTATGTGGTACCAGGGGATCAAATTTGGGACCTTGCGCTTGCAAGGCAGATGCTGTAACCACTGAGCTAAATGACCCAAAAGACCACTGACTTTATTTGGTAGATGAGGAATTTTGCTTTTCTCCTCCTCTTTCCAATATAGCAAAGTCATGACTCTGGCGTGAGGACATTGAGAATTGAATCTAAGGCCTTCACAGTGAGCTACATCCTAGCTCTTGAAAAAATTAAAATAAAAATTTTGACACTAGCTATCACCAAATCACTAAATTGTCCAGCCTGGGCTCAACTTTCAATTCTTCTGCTGGAGCTTCCCAGAGTGCTGGGTCACAGTAAGTACCATCTAGTGCCATGACTATTTTTGATGTCATGACTTTGAAATACTGTTCTCTGCAGAGACTGTGCACTATGACTACACTGCCTTTTTCATTCAACTTATTATTTTCTTGGTGCTATTAATTCCCTCATTTTTCCATTTGCAAAGTTTCTTCAAAGTTCTTTCTTCCCACAACTTCCAATGGTTCTGTAAAATGTCTTTAAATTTTCTCTACAAAAAAACCTGGTAGGTAACTTATCTATTCACGTATATTATCTCAATTCACTTATTCTAATGAGCCTTCATTCCTTCTAAATTCTGCAACACAGCATCGCATCCTGGGATTTCTCTGCCAGAATCATGATGCTGAAAATTTCCCTGGAAGGAGACCGTGAAGCCTGAGTTTAAATTCCAACTGCATCACTTACCTTCCAGTGACTGGGATCAGTCATAGTCTGTTTGTAATCTGTAAAATGGAAATAATAGTAGTGCCATCTCATAAGCTTGTATGGAGACTCACGATCTAGCATGTGTAAGTCACTTAGGACAGTGCTGGGCAAACTGGAAACAATGCTTTATTTTTCATTTAATAAATACTTATTGGTTGCCTATGTGTGTAAATCTCTATTCTAGGCACTAGAAATGCAGCCAAGGTAAAACAAAAACTTCCTGTCTAGTGGATTTAGGGAGTTAGCTAATAACTAAATGAATATAATTTAAATCCATGTACGTTGTGGTAAGAAGAGCTGCAAGTGGTGGAAAAACTATATAAGTGCACATTACTGACATCTCTGCATTCAGCCACCTCACCATGATAGTTTGAAAGTTGGTTGTTTATTCCCTAGAAATTAGAAACCCTGTAAATCTAGGCTTAGTTCATTGTTGCACTGGTTGTGAGCATTTGAAAAAGTGATAAAGAAAATGTTGATAATACAGATTAGAGTTAAATGTGTAATTTCTGTAGCTACTATTAGTTGCGTACAAAATTGAAGAAATATTTTTCTGGGCCGGAGGGTTGGCTCAATGGTTCCGGCGCCTGCCTTGCAAGCACAAGGTCCTGAGTTCAATCCCCGGTAACCACATACAATGCTGGGTGTGGAGACTCACGCCCACCGGCAATCAATACCACATACCACAGTGCCAGGTGTGGTGGCTCACGCCTGTAATCCCAGCACTCGGGAGGCAGAGACAGGAGGATTGCTGAGTTCAAGGCTTGCCTGGGCTCCATAGTGAGCTCAGAGCCAGCCTGAACTACAAAGCGAGACCCTGTCTCAAAAAAAAAAAAAAAAAAAGAAATATTTTTCTTGTACTTGGCAAACTATGGTTGATTGCTATTATCCAGCTCAGCAAAGAAAGTCACTCAGATCCATGACAAATGAGTGAAGTTCTGACATGAATCTATTAGCTCACATCCACCTGCTTATTAGCTTAGGTGAAAATATCAATCAACAATCAGGTTGGAGCTACATTCATTCACTAATTGCAACTGATAGGTGGCTAGATACAAGACCTGGCTTTATGGAATTCTCAATAAAGAATGTTTTTATTTCATCATTGCATAATGTGTGCTTCCTGTCCTTTATATCAATAACATTTATTACACGTGAACATATCACTCATAGTTGTTGATTGAAATGTCATTGGCATGACTGTACTTAGTAATTTGAATGGCTTTTATTATACAATAAACATTCCAATAAATCTGATAGGTAAAATTCATCTTGTTATTTTAATTTATTTAAAATATGGTTTGATAAATTATAAATAATTTGTATGAGAAGAGAATAAATCTCTATGAGTGGATATTCCTTTTTTAATTGAATTCTTTATCAGTACATTTTATATACACCTCACAATCACACTAAACATTGAGGAATTTGTACCAGTATATGACATGCGTTAATTCTCATTTTTACCCATATCCCTACCCACCTCACAACCCCCACCCCCTATATACATGTGCTTTCTTTTTCTTTTCAAATCATATTTATTCCTTCCCCTCGTTACTTTCCCCTACCACATTCCCTTTGGATATTTCCTATTTCACAAAATCTATCGAGTGGATATTAATAAATCACTTGTCCAAATAGAAGAAAAATTTATTAGTCATTTGTGACATATATTTTCACGGAAAAATATTTTGAAAAGGTGGATGAATTATTGTAGGAGAATAAACTTAGGTGTGGAGGTGTGGGGTATGATGAGTACTTGGAATAGGAAAGACAGAAAGTAGACTTCCTAGGAAGCCTATGCACCTTTTGGCATCTACCTCAGCTGATGACACTTTCTGATGAGGCATCTGGGGCAAATCCCTGATGTTCTGCTTGCCTGGAATCTATTCTCTTTCCCTTGGTCATAATTGCCTGAGCAACCCAGAAAGGGTACAATTGCCTTTCCACTGGGTTTGGAATAAGAAGTTGCAGGGGCCCATCTTGCCACCACCATAGCTAGAGGAGAGCAGGTATGAGAACTAGAGAGCATCTAGTTGGATTTGGAATTAAAAAAAATTTGTTTGGAAAAATTGTTAAAGGTAATTGATAAACTTAATGAAGTGCTGAACATCGTTTAATAAGTGTTCTGTTTCTCATCAAGACTGGATGAGCTTATGTTAAAGCCTTTATAACACTAGGTGGTATCAGTGAAACCTTTTGTTTGGCAAACTCTGCGGTCACAGTCAAATACTGTAAGGAATATGTTTGCATGCATACAAAACAGTCTTAAGGAAAAGTGTCTGAATTTTTCTGGACCAACAACACAGGTAGACGTAACATGATCGACTCTACGAATCTAAGTCTGGGCTTTCTAGAGCACAGTTATTAACAGTGAAGATTCCAAAAATATTTTTGTTCTTATGGAAGTAAGGAAGTAAGTGAATGGGCGTTGAACTACAATAAAATAGAGATACATTTCCTATAGTGTCAAAGCACTTTCTATGTTCTCTTCCTTCTCATAGGAAAGAAATGGAACTGTTTGGTAAGTTTAGATAAACATTAACAGGCTTTTCTAAGATTTGGGTTGTCTTGATTTATAACTTTCCTTTCTGTAGGATTTTATGAATATTTTGAGTTTCATGGGAGGCAGAACTGAATGTAGAATCTATTAAGTTCTCATATACCTGTGTTTCAGGTACTAAATTTGTGGTATGTCAGAATTTGATTTTGGAAACCAGAGAGAAGGAATGTAAACATCCAGAAGTTGGTAGAAAATGGGTTCTTAAAGATGAAGGTTAATGTGGACTGGTGAAAGAGGGACCTGCAAGGACTGGAATTGAGGAATTTGAAATAAACATATAAAAGGACTTAATAAATTTAAACTTCTGTTTACATCAAGACTAACTGATCCTGTCACCCAAGGGCTGGGGAAATTGCCCAAGTGATCTATGGTCTAAACATGATTAGAATTCCTTCCTTCAAAACGATAGGGATACGGGCCCCACCAGGCCGAGTTGCTCACTTGGATGGTCAAGCTGGCTCAGCAAAGGCTTATTGAGTGCACTTGCAAGCTGTTACTCCCTCATGAGACAAACAACCCTGTTTAGAGCATTTTAACAAGAGATAAAGATTTTAATGGAAATAAGGGACATTTTGCTAATAGATCAAGAGTAAGCTTGAGGGACTATGGCAAAAGTAGAAGAATTAATTGATCGCATCTGCACTGAAGAACCATTCCTACTGGAGACAAAGCAAATAAGGAGGGATGGAAATGAAGGTTAGAGGGCTCTCAAAGTGTCCTGCAACGTGAAAACAACTCTCAAGAACCTAAGAAGGCAGCAACTAACTTTTCATCTCCTTGATGTTTGGAAGTTTAGAAGAGATCTTGCATAAGTCACATGCTCTGGTTAGCCATGTGTTGATAAGAGGAATACCAGGGCTATTTTGCCAGTAAGAAATGAGTAAAAGGGGCCCTCTGTGCCTCAGAAAGGCCAAGCAAATATGAGGGTTCTGGGCTCTGGGCTCTGGGCTCATTGAAATGTAGAGCACCTTATGTGGTGAGATTTTTGTTCTGAACCAAAACTACACACACACACACACACACACACCACATTCACACATGCACACGCACATGCACACCAGAAGTGAGGGGAAAGAAATGGTGAGGATGACATAAGTGAGGCAGTGGGAAATAGAAACTGTGCTGTCACAAACTGCACTTTAGGTCTTGCTGTCAACCAAATTTTAGATTCTATGCATTGTCACAGTGCTCTTGGAACCCACAGGGCTAAGAAGGAGGAGGAAATTTACCCTACATGTGCTAACTTTGACTGCAAAGTGGCCTTTAGCCTTCACATCCCAGAGCTTGAGGTTGCATTCATAGTTTTGCACCTAATCTGTGGATTTCTTTACAGAACCAAAGATTCTGCACCATGTTATTTTCAGTTACCACAAAATCCTGACTCTAGACTCTGACCACTTTAAATTCTGATTTCAGTGCCAGATATGGTAACTCACTCCTATAATCCCAGCTCTTGGGAGAAAGAGGCAGGAGGATTGCTGAATTTGAGGTTTGCCTGGGCTACTTAGTGAGTTCAGGGCCAGCTTGAAATACAAAGTGAGACCCTGTTTCAAAAAAAAAAAAAATCTGGTTTTGTTGGGATGTCTTAGGATTGGGCTGGGCTTTAAGTCTTAATTTTGACCTAAAGAAAACTGATTTTGTCATCAGCTCTGTCACACTACAGTGCTATGTTTTTGGAAAATCAGTTAACAACAGTCAAGTAATTTACCTTCCCTTTCTTTCAAATGAGAATTATATTATAGGAGCTCAATACCTTTATTGGGATTTAAGGAGTAAAAAGACTAATAATTGCAAAAACATCTTTAAAAGCCTGAAGCTTTGCATAAACATCGAAGACTATCTAACAAAGATGAGGGGTGCTACAAATAGAATACTTTTTAAGTATTCTGACAACAAATTTAGATGTTATTCTGCAGGTTTCTCATTTACTTATTTGGAAATTATTAAACATTTGTCTCCACAGTTAGCCATTGAACCGGCAACTTCGTATTATATAACTTTTCATTTTTTCTGGGCCCTAATGGCATACTGCATTGGCCTTTCAGGCAGGAAACAAAGCTCAGAATCTGTACAGCACTCCAGATGCTAGACTGGACAAGTCTGCTGCACTCAGGAATTGTTAAACCCTCCAGGTGGACGCTTAGTGGAGCCTCTTACAGAAGCAGGGCCATACATATGAACTCATGCTTGGCAAAATAAAGACATTTTCAGATTCCAGTATTAAGGAGATATTAGTACAGTCACCACCATGGTCATTTCTGATCTCTCCAGATTTCTAGACTCTTCTCTTACATTTTACATCTGCCACCGATCACTTTATGCTTTACTAAGTGCCTGGATGGTTCCATCCTGGCTTGCCTTTCATTCTAATTTAAATTTCCCTTCTGTTGTACCTTGTTCTCTCTCATTCCCTGGGTTCCCGATTCTCTGGGAAAATGTCATTCCTCCTTGCTCAAGCTAACTACTGCTCTTGGTTCCCATCATGTCTTCCTTTTATAGACTGTCTCACTCATTAAATCCTTCACTTGTATAAAGCAAGAGACACTTATTAAGTACTCACTACATGCTCTGGAATGTGCTTTTCATCTTTTTATTTTGTTTTGGTTTTGACCTTATTTTGCAGTGGAGTCTTGCTATGTAGTTCAGGCTGGTCTTGAACTCACTGTGTTCCTCCTGACTTAACTTACCAAGTGCTGGGATCACAGGTGTGTGCCACCATGCCTGACTCACGTGTCATCATTTAAGACTCACTTTCTATTCTAAACATGGCCGGGTTGCCTCTAAAGAAACATAACAGTACCTTTGCTTTGTTTTATCCCAACTCTGGGTACCAGATGATTTTGCTCTTCCTCTTTACAACCAAACTGCTCGAAATGGGGACTTGGACAAGCTGCTTGGCTTCTCCAAGTCATTTTTCCATCTGTGAAATGGCCACATAACTGCCTTGCAGAAGTACTTCATGTATTGTAGATTTTTTAAAAATTCAAGTTCTATTTGTTTTATATTATGGATTTTAATAAATGATCCCATTCTTGGTTACCATGGAATCCACCTTTATCAGTAATATACTACAGTCTACCTACTGTAACTGTTAAGAGGAATAAAAAATATTTTCTCCAAATTAACCCTGTTTAATCCTGCTTCTGTTACAGAATTTTATAATGAACTAAGAATCAAGAAGTTTAACCCTAGATCCTTAGATTTACTCCATTATATCAAAACAACCAAATACTATTTTTACATTCTTGACTCCTAAACAAACTGGAAGTTACTTTCCAAATGAAAACATACATATTTTAGAGAGACAGAAGATTGGTCCTAGAGTCATTCAGGGCTGGGCTTGACTACTTATCTTAGTAATAGCTGTAAAGATAACGGGCAATTTATTTTACTTATCTGAGTATTTTTATTCCATCTCTAAAAATGAGACTACTGACTCCAACTTGTAGGGTGGCTATGAGAATTGTAAATAGCATGGGAACCTGGGCAGCATATCATAAGTGCTCAGTGCCACTTCTGAATTGCTTCAGAACCTCATAGCATTGTGTTCTCTATAGAATAGTCTCTCGAGAAACCTTTCAGTGTACATTTTTCTCCATATAGCCAACATACATTAATTCTTTTAGAAATTGTGTGTGTGTGTCCCAAGACAATGCTTATTTATTCACTGCAACCCCAGCAAGCCAAGATGTTGAACACAGCTGAGTCAGGAATCATCATCCTCCAGTAGTTTTTACAATAAATTCTCAATAAATTCACTTAGAAACAACATGCTCATTGTGACATTTGACTGCTGGATAAAAAGCAAGTTCCAAAAGGTTACCTGCCCTGCTGAGGTGTGATGAGCCTTGCTTTTTGATAGTTTAGGAAATTATAGTTATAAAATTATTTTTGTGTTAGCATTTTTGATCCTAAGCAGAAAGGATCTGTATGCTAAATTCCTAGAAAATAGATTTGCTAATTCAAAGGAACCACACATTAGAACATTTTGGTAAATAGTGCCATGCAGTGAGATTTTACTGATTTATGCTTTATCCAGCACACAGGAGAATATTTATTTTGGCATAATCTCATCAACATTGTGTATTATCATATGTTTTGCTCTTAGAAGGAATAAAAATGTTAAATAATTATTACAATTTAACTAGCATTTTTATATATAAGCTGAAGAGTTTTTCATTTGTTCATAAGACATTCTATTCATGAGTGTGTACAGTTCCTTTATAAGGCATGCTAGTACTAAAGCATCTTATTTAGATAAGTAGCAAAAAACTATTACTTTTTATAATTATAATCTAGCATAGAATATTATACACAGTACATATATGTAAATCACAGACTCCTCAGCAACCTTTAAATATAAGGACTTGAAACCTCTGGGTTATAGACTTTAAAAAAATCTGCAAAATTTTTCCTTGCCCTAGTTCAAACTATTCTGTTCTCATCTTCAAAAGACTTGGAAACCATAGCGGATGGGAAATTTTGAAAACTAATTTAGCTAAAAACAAAGCACTGTAACTATATTAGTAAGAAAGCTTTTTCTTTGAAAGAAGCTGCCAAGGTAGTGTTTGGTTGCTTAGAATAGCCTATCAAAATGGAAAGAAAAGTAATACTGAAACATCAGAGTTTGCATAGATAATAAAAGCAGAA
Source organism: Thryonomys swinderianus (assembly GCA_004025085.1). Classification (NCBI taxonomy): domain Eukaryota; kingdom Metazoa; phylum Chordata; class Mammalia; order Rodentia; family Thryonomyidae; genus Thryonomys; species Thryonomys swinderianus. The sequence continues at coordinate 35,173 of PVIC010004455.1, forward strand.
ATTACAATGGAGGTGAAGAGCTTTAGATCCAAACAGAGCTGATGATCAGCAAGAGAAAAATTAGAAAAGCTTTGTTCACTATCTTAAACTCTGGCATCTCAGAACTCACATTAACATTCAATGTTTATGAGTATTTTTTAATTCTTAAAAATTCCCTATCCCAAAGAATTTATTGGTTATTTATTTATAATCATAAAACATCACTTTCTAATAAATAATTTTCTTTTCCATTTATAAAATAATATGAGATTCAAATTAGGCAACAATTTAACCAGAATTCTCTGACCTTTAGATCTTTCTTTTTTATTTTTTGTAAAGAATCTGAAATATTAAAGTCTGATCTGGGAATGGTGGCACATACCTGTAAGCCTAGCACTTGGAAGATTGAGCTAGGATTATTATGAATCTGAGGCCAGCCCAAGCTACACAGTGAGAACTTGTCTCAATTATCCAACTAACAAAGAAAAACATTAACATTTAATGTTAAATATTTAAATGCTTTAAAAGGAAACAAAGTCAGTATCTAAGAAAAGTTCTTTGTCAGATGTTCAGAGAGTACAGGGTGCTTCTTTTCTATTCTAAAATAGAATATATTTGGGAAGAAGACAATAATGAAATGTCCTGTCTTTCAATACTGAAATTCATTTAAAAAGTGTATTCATAACTCATATAGGAAGAAAGAAAGCATTAGAATTCAAGTTTTAGAAGATTTCTTGGATTAACTTATTTGTTGAGGGAATAATAGATACTTTGGATAAATCAATATGTAGAAATTCTATGATCACATGTTTAAAGTAACATCGATATAATTCAGAAAAATGACATCTGTGAATAGAGAGGAAATGAATATTGATGCTGCAGAGGCAACAGCACAGCCTCAGTGAGGCAGAAAGCAAATGCTGCACAGTGAGCTGTCTTGGGGCGGGGCAGGAACATGCATTTGTCCACGTGGCCGAGGCGAGTGTGAGAAGAACCGCCTCAAGGGTGCGGCCATTCTGGGGCTCCAGGGCACCGTGTGCTCGGGAAGAATAAGTCTAGATTTTTTTAAGACATCTTCCAATTTTTAAATATTAGCAACTACTAGTAGCAGACTAGACAATATGAAACAGCCTAACAGATAAACAACAAAGTCGACATCCAACAAAATGCCCTCGGGGGCTCCACCCATTACTGTTCCTTATAAATGTTCACAGCATAGAGTGTTTTGGATTTTGGAATATTTGCAGGTCATAATGAGATATTAGGGATGAGACCCAAGTGTTAACAAGAAATTTATTGATGTTTCCTATCTACTTTATTCAGAAAGCCTGAATATAATGTTATGTGAGTGTACCTGAATTTTGAGGGGAACCTATATCAGATGAGGTTGGATATTGAAATTTCCAGTTGATGCCAGGCAGAAATTTGGGAAATTTCATGTCTTGGAGCATTTAGGATTTTGTATTTTCAGATTAGGTACACTTAACCTGTATTCATTTGTGGAAGTTTTTTTTTTTGAAATTTAATTTTTAATTGATAGATAATAATTGCACATATTTATGGATCAAGTATATTTGGTTGTGTATGATGGAGTGAATAACTCAGGATATTTAGATTATCCATTGTCCTTAACATTTATTATTTCATATGATAAGGACTTTCAAATCTTTTTTTATAGTTACTTTCATTTGTAGGATATAATGTTGTGAACTATAACCACTTTTCTGTGTATACCGCAACGTTTCCTTCTACCAAGTTATGTCTTTGTATCCACTAACCTTCCCTTTTCCTTTTGGCGTCCACTACTCCAATTCTCTGATTCAATAATCTCAGCTTTGACAGATATTTGACAGAAAGAGGGAGCGACATAGGGAAAGTTTCATCAAGGGAACTTGTCTGACCAGTGGTTCACCTAGGAAGTCATTCTTTTCCTACTAAAACTATGAGGGTTGGAAAGACCAGGAACAGTCATAATATATTAGAGAAAGGGCCAAAATAGCCATCGAAGAAGACACAGTTTCCCTGCTATGCTCAGACAGAACAGTTCTTCTTGGTATGGTTCTAAAGGGAGAAAGATAAAGTGACC
>PVIC010004455.1:37337-62591 GCA_004025085.1 Thryonomys swinderianus
ATCTTGGGCAGGTTTTCTCTCTCCCTTCCTGTTTTTAAACAAATATAAATATTTTAATTACATAAATATTACATGACTCTTCTGGAAACACAAATAACATAGAATTTCACATGACCTTCCATTGCCCCTTGTCCTCTGCTTGCCGGAGAAAGCCACTGATTAACTCTGCAGAGCTTTTCGTGTGTATTTCTCATCTACGTGTGTCTGCATAGCCATGTCTGATAAAATCCTCTTGCAGCTCCGTGTGCAGAGCATTGTGCTGTACAGGTTGAGCCTCTCTCTGTTCAGTAACTGTGCCAAAAGAGTCGTTTGTGATAGGAACAGTCCTCAGTTTGTTTAGTCTCTTTCTCATTGGGTACTAACAATCTGTCAAAATGTCCTCCAGTGAAGTTTCTGAGGCATTGACTTGCTGGAGATCCTTCTCTCTCTGAACATGTTAAATCATTTTCCAATTGCACCAATATAATCATTTAAACTTTCTAGGTATCAGTGTAATCTGTAAAATGCTAAAGATCCTTCCTCACCATAATGGAATGATAATTGCATTAGTTGACAACAGTGCCCATCAATAGCTCACAATAGACATTATAAATGTTATTGCTTTCCTTTGCTACAAAGTCCTCAGTGAAGGAAAATTTTGTACAGTTAGATCTGTAGATGTGTACTTTCTTATGATGACAATAAAGCTCAGCAATTAGTAAGATGTTAACTTTTTTCTATTTAATTAATTAATTAACTTATTTTCTTGAGACGTGGTCTTGTTTTGTGGTTCAGGCTGGCCCTGAGCTCACTATGTAGCCCAGACAAGCCCCAAACTCAGCAATCCTCCTCCCTCTGCCTCCTCTGTGCTGGGATTACAGGAGTGAGCCACCATGCCCAGCATTATGGTATGTGGTACTGATTGCTGATGGGCGTAAATCACCACACCTGGTATTGTTGTATGTGGTTACTGGGGATCAAACTCAGGACCTTATGTTTGCTAGGCAGGCACCAGAACCACTGAGCTAAATTTTCGGCCCTTTTTTTTTTTTAATCCTTACCCATTCTTTTTTGATTAAAGTACCATAATCAGAAGTATTTCATTTGAGTTTGGCTTTGTTGTCATTTTTGTTTTATTTTAATATTGTTATCTTATTGTGTTCTGTGAAACAACTCAACTCTCCCACTCTACTTCACTTTTGAATTACTGTGTGATTGATCCTACAGGGTTTAGCCTTTATGTGTTCTTTTCTTGTTTGGCCAGAACCAAGTAAAGGTGTACTTTAATTAGAATTCATATAAATTTATACTTAAATATATTCTTTCAAATTTTTATTAGAATTAAAGCACTAAAATTTGTATGGGAAACCTGAAAATCTCTGAGATTGTCCAAAGACCTTGACTGAACCAAAATATCCTACTTGTCCATAGGTCAGGTTTATTAATTGCACAAAACAATATTGCCACTTCATTTGTTTTATCTTGATTCTTTGTGTGATAATTCTAACCTCTAGTAACAAATAAGCCCCAATTTTACAGTTCCTAAATTAAATTCTTAAATCTTCTCATTGTACTGTAAAAATTAAAGAATCATATAGTCACATTTACTGTTGGGGTATCTAACGTTGTATGAAGGTCAAACAATAGCAAATTGTGAAGTTAAGTCATAATAAGTACTCATTTGGATTTTTCTTATTTTTATTCTTTTCTTTCTCTCTGGTTTTTCTTATTCTTTTTTTTTTTTTTTTTTTTTTGAGACATGGTCTCGCTTTGTAGTTCAGGCTGGCCCTGAGCTCACTATGGTGCCCAGGCAAGCTGCCGCGAACTCAGCAATCCTCCTGTCTCTGCCCTCCCGAGTGTGGGATTACAGGCGTGAGCCACCACGTCTGGCATTGTGGTATGCGGTGTTGATTGTTGGTGGGTGTGTCTCCACGCCCAGCATTATATGTGGTTACCGGGGATCAAACTCAGGACCTTGCGCTTGCGAGGCAGGCACCGGAACCACTGAGCTAACCCTTCGGCCCTGGTTTTTCTTATTCTTTATATCCAATATGTAAGCAATTGCCACCAACACTACCTTTGCAACACATTGCAAATTCATCCAATTCCTTCTCCACTTCGCTTACTACCTTGATCCAAGTCTCATCATCTCTTTCCTGAACTATTACAATGGTCTTCTAACCAGTCTTTGGACTTTCATTATTTGCCTACTATTTATAATTCAGCCAGCAAAGAGGAGTCCTAAAATGCAAATCAAATGGTAAAACTCCTCTTCATAACATCTCGAATTTCAGTAGCTTCTTATTACAAATTCTGAACTACGGCCTTCTAGGACCTATGGGATTTGCGTGGTGCCTGCTATTCTCATCTCCTTGTGAACCATGCCCTCTAGGTCTAGGGTGTTCCACCTGTCTAAGGTCTTTTTGTTTCTTAAAGCTCATCAAGTCTGTCCTTGTCTAAGATCTTTGTAATAGCTGCTTGATGCATAGAATACTCCTTTCTCATATTACTGTAGCACTGGACCTGCTTGTTATACACGTGTCTACTTAAATGCCTTTCCAGAGAGGTCTTCATTCACTGAGGTGACTAAACTAGTTTCAACTTGTCTGCCATCTCCTCTGTCATGCAACTGCATCATTCTGCTTTTATGTTTTGGTAGTACTCAGCATGTCCTGAATTTGCTTATTCATTTGTTTTTATACTTTCTGTTCCTCCAACTAGAATGTAAGCTCTATGTGTGGCAATAACTACATATATGATTTTCCCTCCTATTTCTTGGACATAAAAACATAGTAATGACTCACTAAATATTGTTGAGCTGATACAACAAATAAATGGTCCTTTGTAGGAAAATGTGAAGGATCAAATCTTCCTGGAAGCTTCTACTCTTAGAACAAGAAAACTCAGACTTAATAAATTATTATCATGTATGTCTCTTGATTTAAATGTCTGGCCATACATTCTAAATTTATGGGAATAATGAGAATTGTTCAGGTGTACTTTCAGTAAACAGATTCTAGCAGCTCGTCCTCAGAGACTGATTCAGATGCTCTTGGATGAAGCTCAGAGGTCCACATTTTCATCTACAATTCTAGGAAATTCTGACACGTGTGACTCAGGGAATACACCATGAGAGACACTAACTTTACTCTCTCTGTGATACTCAAACCATCTAGTAGTGGTAGGTGGTAAAGATTTAGATTAAGATATAAAGACATGTTTTAACCAAATTGCTTAAAAGAAAAATTGCCTTGGGCTGGAGATTTGGCTCAGTGGTTCTACCGCCTGCCTCACAAGCACAAGGTCCTGAGTTCAATCCCTGGTAACCACATACAATGCTGGGCGTGGTGACTCACGCCCACCAGCAATCAATACCACATAGCACATTGCGGAGAGTGGGGGTTCACACCTGTAATCCCAGCACTAGGGAGGCAGAGACAGGAGGATTGCTGAGTTCGAGGCTTGCCTGGGCTACATAGTGAGCTCAGGGCCAGCCTGAACTACAAAACGAGACCCTGTCTCAAAAAAAAAAAAAAATTGCCTAGAGATAGCATTTATCTATAAATATTTTAGTACAGGACAATAGTTCTGCAATGGTGGGCCTGAGACCAACATTAGCATCATCCAAAACTAGACAGAGATGCAAAAGCCCAGCCTAGACCCACTGAATGAGAGGCCCTGTGTTTGGGGTCCAGTCTGTGTTTTACCAGGCCCTATAGGTAATCTTGATGCACTCTAAAATTAGAGCACCTCCCTGTGAAATAATAAGACATACACACTGTCTTATTCAAAGCTCAATGTAAAACTGCACAAGGCTGTGAATAGACGAGTAACTTCAATTCTTGCAACATACTACTATCATTGCCTGCCTTTCTTCAGCGTTCAAGCATAGCTTACTTTTTGTTTGTTTGTTTTTTCTTTTGAGACAGGGTCTCACTTTGTAGTTCAGGCTGGCCCTGAGCTCACTATGTAGCCCAGGCAAGCCTCAAGCTCAGCAATCCTCCTGTCTCTGCCTCCCAAGTGCTGGGAAGCATAGTTTAGTTTTGAAGGTTGTATGTGTGTGTGTGTGTGTGTGTGTATAACTGGGGATTGAACTCTGGCCCTTGTGCTTCCAAGGTAGGTGCCATACCACTTGAGCTAAATCCCCAGCCCCAAAGCATAGCTTACTTTTGATTTTGGCATTAATTACTTGCTGCTACATGTAGTTGGGACTTCATTCTCTGAGAGGCCTTTCTGGGCATCACTTGCTCTTTTTGCATGAGCCAAACATCTATGAGCCAACCAACATCAGAGTAAGAGAATTTAGGGATTATGAGGAGGGAAAAGTTTACATACAAAGTATCCATTTGGTAAACAGATAACCATGGAAAAGACAACTAAGAGTGAAGGAAGAGTAAGGCAGTGAGGAAAATCAGAAGCTCCCTTAGGACATGGTAGATTCAAAGACTAGGCCAAGGAGAACAACTGGCACAGCTTTCCTATGTAGAAGGGAACACAACCCCCTTCTGACTTCCTATCCTGTACCATTTATGATGCAAATGACTAGGGACTTGGAATCTTTGTTCGTAGAGACAGAGTGATAAAACTCTATGATTGGAAGTTCTTATTAATTTACTGTTTTAGTGTTTTTCATAGAGTTTAGAAGAAACAAACCTGTCGATTCTTTGAAGCCATCTTTCTGCTTCTGCTTAGGTTTTTTTTTTTTTTTCTTTTTCTTTGAGACAAGGTCTTGTTTTGCAGTTCAGGCTGGCCCTGAGCTCACTATGTAGCCCAGGCAAGCCTGGAACTCAGCAATCCTCCTGCCTCTGCCTCCCGAGTGTTGGGATTACAGGCGTGGGCCACCACACCTGGCCTGATTAGGGTTTTGAAAAACAGAAGGAGTAAACTATTTAGATTTAGGGATGACTCAGCATGGGATAACCCTTAAAAATATCCTTCACTCTTTCCAAAGATAAGAAATCCAAAGTTCAGATAAGTTTAATGATTCACTCAAAAACACAAAGCATAAAGTCATAAGATCCAGTAGGAAAATTCTGCTTTGCTTAAGTGTGAAGTTCTATTTACCATGCCATAAAACCAGAACAAGTTACCTTTGTTTTTCTCTTCCCCTCTCTCCCTCCCTCCTTTGTGTCAAAACAAGTGAAACAATGGAAAGATTGAAGCTAAGCATGTTTTTGTATATTTTCTCATCACTTCAACGGTGGAAGAAGACGCTAAGAAGAAATCAAGAAAAACAGAAAATAAACACCCAATATAGACTAAAGGGCAAGAACATACAGGCAAAACATTTCCCTGTGCAGTTCCGCAGCTTTCTGGTGCAGCTCCTTGAGCTCTCACAATCGTCATGGCTGTGTTTGTTTGCCCACTGCTGTGTGTGCACATGTGCATGCACATAGGGATCATTCTGGGAGTCTGTAAAACTGAACATTAATTTCCCAGGTCGAACCTCTTTGCTGGGGGATGGGATAGAGGTGACCAGTTGTGAGAAGAAAGTCAAATTGGATTGAGCCAGGCAGACACTGGGTTCACTATATATATATATATATATATATATATATATATATATATATATATATATATCCTTCTTTATGAAGAATCCAAGAAAAATTTCAAAGGGACCAAGCTGGTGAGGGTAAGACGATGAAAAGAGCAAATACACTAGGCATCACTCAGGCAGGTTTTGGCAAGTCCACGGATTGATGATGGTGACACAAGCAGAGAGTATAGAGTTGGGTTGAGTTGACTGTGTTCTTGGATGAGAATGATGCATGTGAGCTATAGTATAAAGGTATTTGATAGCTGTAATCATCTTGGGCTTTCTTTTGGTTGCAATGGGAAAAATAATTTTACCTTATGTGGATTGCAAAGCCAGTTATAAAACATGTCAGGATAATGTCACATTGGACTCAACTATTGATGTACCTTTCAAGGGCAGGGTTCCTGTTTGAGAAGGTGTTTGTGAGACTGCAGATTCCTAATTACCCAGTGTTTTTCTTGGCCAGACTTAAAAGAATGTTGGTCAGAAAGGAAGCTTGGAATTCATCTGCTGATAGTTCCAGCAGGAGACAAGGAAGCATCAATTCCCAAGGATATATTTGGAATTGTGTGTGAATGTGGAGGGGGTCACTTTTGGTGATCATAATGGGTAGTAAGTCCTATTGGGTTTTATTGGCAAGAGGTCAGAGAACCTATAATTCCTGAAATGGGGAGGAAAGCTCAGAACCCCGAGTGGCATTCCAGAACACTGAGTAATCCATGCAGGATGAAATCTAGAGGGACTGTGTGGTCTCGGGGAAGGAGCATCCTGCTTCAAACGTAGCATCCCTGCGGCAGAGATCACAGTGACTTCTTCACAGTTGTCATCTACAGAGAATCCCAAGTCATTCTTATATCTTCCTAAGAAAACTGTGTTTAGAGTAGCACTCCACCACCGCTCTGGCCAGCACTGTTAACAGTCGAATGTAGACTGATAAGTAAAACATTTGAGAACCTGCAACTTTGGATGAGCATATGATCAGCCTCCTTCTCACAGTGATACTCATGAGTAGCTTTACTTTAAAAACGCCCAGTTTTAAAGGAACAAGCATTTTTACCTCTTAAAGCAATCATGAATTTTGGGAAAAATCGGGTCCTCAGACTCTTACAGAAATGAAGCTTTTTGTTAAAGTTAAAAAGTAAAGTAAAAATAACAACTTCCTGATTTTTCTGACCTAAGTCATTTAGATGCTGTTTTTTTTTTTTGGGTTTGGCTTCTCAAGTCTGTTTTAATTGAGATGGTATAGGCAACTGAAAGAAAAGCAGAGACAAAACCACGACTTAGTTTTTGTACCTTGAAATGCAGGAGTAAAATCGGAAAGGAAAGAGGCCAACCTAATTTCCAGAGACTGGGTAGTTGCAATTTCAGTCAGGCATTACATGCCAATGGGAGGGGCTGGCGATCCTCCTGTTCACATACACAGTTTCTGCCTTTGGATGATGTAGCTTGCCTCAGGAACATCTGTCCTGGCAAGAGTGAGTGAAATGTAGATTTTTGTGGCTGTCATTATTTCCAGGCATTCATGTTCCATACTTGCTACTTCAGACTCTTGAATTTAGTAGCATTATACACGGCCTTGCTGAGGCTAGAAGCCTATCTGGTTTCCTGAGGGCTGGGCTAACCTCTGAGGTTATTTTGTTGCTGCCTCTTTACTATTATGGTCCTGCTACCCAGAGAGCCCTCTATTTCCTTGGGGAGTGGACACACCTAAGGGGTCTCTCACCTACCTGTTCCTTTCAAGAAAGCACCTTGGAGGTACCTGGGTCTAATGCAACTTTCTTATTTTGCAAGCAAGAAGGTGGTCAGAGAAGCTCTTTGTTCAAGATCTCTAGAAGTCAATACAGTTGGGCCCAGAAGAGACTCTCTTGAGAGTAAACCCAAGAGCACGGACAAGTTTAACAGTTGAAGGTTTATTTGATTTTTTAGATGACTTATAGTGCTCAAATTGTTGTCACTGAATGAGGACCTCACTGAGAATGCAAACCTATTTTTCCAAGTGAATTTTTCAAACTTTGCATTTGCTTTTCTTTCAACTTTCAATCTTCAGCTTTTATACATGAAAGGGTCCAATCAAAATACACAATGCATTATGTCATTCTTGTCCATGTGCATGAGCTTCATGAGATAAGATGTCTTGCAGTTCTGGCTCTGAACAACAAAGTTGCTGAAGCTGATAGAAGCTGCAAAAGTACCCACTTCCTACTTTACTGGTGAAATACCTTGCAGAGTTGTTCAGCTTCCCCATCTCAAGCAAAGGAAGATTTAGAAAAATAAATTCATGTTGCTTTTTATGTTGGTTTCCCATTTATAGTAGTCTTTCCCAGCAAACATCAAATACTTTTTTCCCTAGTGGATTTCAATAGCTATGTATTATCTATTACTCTGCATTTATCTCGTGTACTATTTCCCCTAAGTTCAGTTCTTGGGGAAATTGGTCCTACCGAGATACTTTGCAAAAGAGGGAGAGTGAAAAAAAAAAACATGTTCTGCTTGGGGAGCAACGTGTGTGCCAGTCGGGCAGGATTTTGAGTCCATAGACTTCACAGATGCCAATGATTTAGTTACAGAAATTGCTAATATCATATAAAATATAATCCATATAATATTGTGGGAAATGCTCATTCAGTTTTAGAGATGTAGAAACAAAAGTAGCAGGAAGTCATTACATCAGGTGCATCCGATAGGATGTTCTGGGATGATGGGCACGTTCAGTGACTGTGCTGCCCTACACTGTGGCACTAGCCACGCAGGGCCACTGACTGAGCACTTGAAATGTGGCTAGTGTAACCGAGGAAATAGATTTCAAATTTTGTTTAGTTAATTTAAATTTAAATAGTTACTGTGCCTAGTGACTACCATATGAGACAATACAGATCTAGATAACAGTCTCTCAGGAAGATTGAAATCGATGTTTCATGCAAGTGTTGTGTTCCAGAAGTTTGGCTGGCCTATCAGAAGGAAGAGGGGAAAGTGAGGCTCTTCCGAGTTCCTGATGAGCACATTTTCCACCTACTGAACATTGAAAGGGAATCTCAGAGACAGAGTTGAATAAGTTCAAAACAAAAATCACACTCTTCTCCACAATCCTGATCATTCTCCCCAAACTATGACCATTGAAAATGCCCAAATCAGATTCCTAGGAATTATCCTTGATATTCCTTCTCACTGTAGATGCATCATTTTCTAATAATTTTTTTTGAGACAAAGTCTTGCTTTGTACTTCAGGCTGGTCCTGAGCTCTCTATATAGCTCAGACAAGCCTCAAATTCACAGCAATCCTCCTGCCTCTGCCTCCTGAGTGCTGGGATTACAGGCTGAGCCATCATGCCAGACCACGCATCATTTTCTAATCTAACTGCTGCTCACATTCATCCTTTTGAAATAAAGCTTGTGTATATTGGGTGTAGGGAGTTATAGGGAGGGCAGGGGAATGAGAAAAAATGAGAATCAAGATGTGTCATATACTGGTACAAACCCTCAACTTTGAATGTGATCCTAATGTATATATAAAATATACCAATAAAATCAATTTTAAAAAAAGATTATAGATTTCAAAATTCTAAAACAAAAACAGAAACAGAAAAAAACCTCATCCTTTTTCCTCATTTCTCCTGATACCTCCTTAGTCCAAACACTTAGCAAGATTACTTCTTTTCACTTTTTTATTGTGGACATGTACTTACCAAGAAATCTTGTTGACAACAAACTCTGTTGACAACAAGTCTATGAAAAAGTTCTATTAACTATAAGCAAAATATTGTATAGCAGACTTCTAGCTTACTCAGGTTGCATCACTGAAATCAAATGGTCTCCTAATTAGTCCCTCTGCTACTGGACCAATTCATTTTTTTTTTTTTTTTGAGACAGGGTCTCGCTTTGTAGTTCAGGTTAGCCCTGAGCTCACTATGTAGCCCAGGCAAGCCTGGAACTCAGTAGTCCTCCAGTCGCTGCCTCCCAATTGCTGGGATTACAAGTGTGAGCCACCACGCCCAGCACTGTGGTGTGTGGTACTGATTGCTGGTGGGTGTGAGTCACCACGCCCAGTATCATATCATTGTAAGTGGTTACTGGGATTGAACCAGGGATCTTGTGCTTGCTAGGCAGGTGGTGGAACCACTGAGCTAAATCTCTTCTCAAACACCAACTCTGATACCTTCTCAGTACAATCTTCTACCTCAGTACCTCAAATACCAACTCTGTACCTTCTCAGTACAATCTTCTACCTCAGTACCTCAAATACCAACTCTGTACCTTCTCAGTACAATCTTCTACTGTTTTTCATCCTTTTATTAAAATTTCACCTGGGGCCGGAGGGTTAGCTCAGTGGTTCCGGTTCCTGCCTCGCAAGCGCAGGGTCCTGAGTTCAATCCCCGGTAACCACATATAATGCTGGGCGTGGAGACTCACGCCCACCAACAATCAACACCGCATACTACAGTGCCGGACGTGGTGGCTCACGCCTGTAATCCCAGCACTCGGGAGGCAGGGACAGGAGGATTGCTGAGTTCACGGCGGCTTGCCTGGGCACCATAGTGAGCTCAGGGCCAGCCTGAACTACAAAGTGAGACCCTGTCTCAGAAAAAGCAAAAAAAAAAAATTTCACCTGTATTTACTTTCTCAAACAATACTGATGTGAATAAGATACAGATTGGATGTAAGATTCCATGAATTCATGTACATGCATGTGTGTGTGTGATCAAATATCATATGCCATTGCAATGTGGTTATGCCAAGATTTGAGAAAGCAACTGGGTGTGGTGGCCTATGCCTATATTTCTATGCAGTCTGGGAGGCAGAAGCAGCAGAATTGCAAATTAAAGTCCTGCCTGAATGATTTAGCAAGACCCTGTCTCAAAATAAAAAATAAAAAAAAATAAAAAGAACTAGAGATATAGTTCAGCGACAAAGAAACATTAGTACCAAAAAAAAAGTTTTTGAGAAACCTTCCAGTGGTGCATCTGAGCAGTAAAAATAGAAGATTTTATTTAGGCCTCAGGTTTAGCATAAAGTATTATTAAAGACCTTGAACATGATAGATGTCATATGCATCTTTTTAACTGGATTAATCTATAATTTGTGGAATGTAGCCTGTGCAGGCAGAAGATGGGAAAACTGAGCTTATGTTAGCACGATCAGCTCTCGCAAAGTACTTCATCATGGACTCGAGCACGGTGAAAACAATGAGCTGTTATGTAAGGCTCAGGGTCTGTGGCATGAGGGTGATGTCAAATATTTGATAAAACGCATGGCTGGAAGCTGAGCGATAGAAATCTCTTTACTGGTACTGTGAAGTTCTCTTCACTACTTTCTGCCCTACACAGCTTTGTGTTATTGTTTCATTTTCTGTTTTGTTGCTATTAATTTTTTAGTTGCTTCAGAAAAATTTCATTGTCCTCAAAATTATTCAGTGCAAAATTATATTCCTGGGGAAAAAAAAAAAGAAACAAGCTGGAAGAAGGCCTATTTTTAAATGAACTAAATTGACAAGAATTTGTCTTCAGAGATCCCTGCCTCTGCTTCTGGTACCTCGTTCCCTTCTTAGCTCAACTTAAGCCTTCATCCAGGAATGGTCACATGTGAGGTGCCTTTAGCTGTACTCAAAGTAAGCAGAGCATAGAGTTCTCCTCTCCCTAGGATGCTTCCTCTCCCAGAGGGGCCCCTGGGACTCCTGGTACGATGTGGAAAGGGAACCTAGCCAGGAAGCTTTTTGGGCTTCCACACAAGTAAACTGCAAAATGCCAGCTCTTCTAGCACTGACAGTCAGCACAGGACCCACAGGATGTTCAGTGATTTTTATTGCTTGGTTTCCAAGATGTTCACTACTTTTCTATTCTTACTTTGTTCAAGATGCTTCTATAGAAGACAGATTTTTAAAAATAATTCCAAACAAGCTATTGTTGACCTTACAAAAAATAAAAAGGTTGGGCCAGGGATTTAGCTCAGTGATTCTGGCATCTGCCTCACAAGCACAAGGTCCCAAATTTGATCATGGGCACCACATACCACAGTGCTGGGCATGGTAGCTTACACCTGTAATCCCAGCACTCAGAAGGCAGAGGCAGGAGGATTGCTGTGAGTCTGAGGTTAGCCTGGTCTACATAGCGAACTCAGGGCCAAATTGAACTACAAAGCGAGACCCTGCCTCAAAAAAAAAAAAAAAAAAAGTAAAAAGGGACTTACCATTCAAAGAAGGGTGAATTGGAATGAAATATTTTGAATGTCAGTAACCATAAGAATCTTCTGCACAAATTCATAAAAGATTCATAAAAATGGAGATCTGTAAGCCTCAGAGCAAAATTCTCTCAACTAGGAAGGAGGTTCTGGCAGAAATCTTCATTTTAAAACAATGCTTAAGCTCATTCTGAGAAAGATGGTCCATATACCATAGGAGGAGATATGGGAGCTTGAGGAATGATGAGTAGAAAGGACATTTTATAACAACTATTAGGTAAGAAGTTTTGAGGTAACGACAACTTATTTTAATGGCAATCCAAACCTTATTTAATAACTCATAAGAAAGGCAATTTTTAACTTTTTAAAATAACAATATATCATTAAAAACTGATTTTCTAAGTTTACTTTGTAGCCATATAGTTATTGTAAAAATTATCTAAAGCAGGTATGGTCAGAGTTTTGATTTGAATTATTACTTTAATTAACTTATTAATGAAATCTGAAACATTTTGCATATTGTATTTAGAAGAGAATAACAAAAGCTTAAAACAATAAATTTAATTACTTTAACAAAAAAAAGTTTGATGTGTTTCCTTCTACAGAAGTATATTTATCTTAATAAAGTCAATAGCATGACTGACCAAGTTAAAAGCTTTTATAGAAATTATATGTATTTTATTATCAAATATTAATCTATATTCCATAGATGTTTTTCAACATTTATATTTATGCTCCTTCTCTATGTATTATATGTAAAAACAATTTAGATCTAGCTTTAGTCAACTTTGATTATAGTTTATAAAATAATGATAATACTTAAACCTTAAAGCAGAAATTTAAGTCAAGGCCTTTTCTTAAGGATATATAACTAAACATTCTAAATAACTAAATATACGGCTCTTCAAGGGATACATTTCTCAAAGCTCTCTTTTTAGATCTTATCACTCTTTTGCCAAGAGAAGATGCTCATTATGCCAATAATGTTTTTCATAAAATATAGTTCTAGTGAAAACCCCAGATAAGCAATATCCTTTGGATGATTATCTTATTTATTGTTATGAGAGGCAAATTTTACATTGTCCAATTTACCATGCTAATACCTGAGGATGGTTGAATTTTTCTTTTTTATTTTGTGCAAATTGAAATCTTAATGATCTTTTGAGAACTAATGAAATAGTTTTCTGCTGTTAATGCTTTACTAAATATCCTACTACTGTTTTTTCCCTTAGACACTCAATTCAAAGTTCTTAGTTAAGATGGTAGTCTGTACTGCATGCTACAGCAAGCTTTGCTCACCCCTTGGTTTTTGAGAAAGGATAGAAAATAAACCTAATTTTTAAAAAATTACCTTGGAAAACAAGAAAGTAAAGACACAGTGGACCAGAAAGTGTGTAGGGTGGGTAAAAGGCAGATGTGAAGAAGCATCAGATCAGAAAGGAAAAACATAAGCTAAACAGAGCATAAGAAAGAGGCTTATGAAAGTGGGGCACCCCAAACTGTCCCTCTCTCAGAGATGGAGAATTCTGGAGCAGGAAAGAATGGTTATTACTTCAGGGGACAGGGCAGAGGCAACTGGGCACCCTGACTTCTCCACAACAGGTAAACTGAGCACAGACCCGAACGCTTGTGAGGATGAGGAGGGCAGAAATGCAGGAGGAATTGGTTTGATGCTGCTATTGATAGTCATTATATTGCTGGAAATGAACTTCTGATGAACTGAATCTATTCAAGAGAACACGGTCAGTCCCAACACAAGTCCAAGAAGTGAGTTGTGTCAAACTGATCATGACAGGTTGTTTGATTCTTTTGTCTACGTGTCAGCACCTAATAAGGAGAGACTCTTTAAAAATGAGAATGTTAGAGAGTGACTTTCCTCTACTAGAACTGGTATTTGAAATATTTCACATTCTTTTCAGAGTTCAAATATAATAACAATGCCCCAACCATTATATCTTACAAGTTTTCCTGCTGGTTGCAGACAATAAATGGGCCTCTAAGGAGAAAATAGCCAAAACAGAAGTTCTGACAAAAAGTGTGTATGTGTGTGAGATACATTCAGAAAGAAAGACATCAAGATTGAACCTTAGTCTTTCAAAATCTCCTAAACTTTGAGTTAATTTGCATTAGAATGTGCCCTGAGTTCTTAGTCCAAGAGGTCTGGGGTGGATCACAGGAGTTGAGGTAGTTAACTGCGCTCCACCAGGTGGTTTAACACAGGTCATTCCAGGATCACAGTACTAAGCACCATGGTCTTTGAGAACTACACAGTGGAAGGATGAAGGTGAGGGGGTGGTGAGAGGTAGGGTTTCTAAACCATGAGTATTCTTCTCAACACAAAAGAAGTGATAAAATAACACTGAAGCAGGATACTGGAAGATAGAATATGCAAATGAGTGAATAATCTATTTAAGCAAATAGATAGTTCCCTGTTTTCAGTCTTAAACATTTGCTTAGTTAGAGAAAGTGCAAAGGTACTATTCAAATACTTAACATCTGGGGTGGCACAGTTTTGACCACTGTGCTGCTAAACACCAGAGTCCTGAAAGTCCTTCACTGTGACGGGCATTAAGTGCTTCAGTTGTTGGGTCACAAAAGGATCCAGGAGTTTTGAGGGTATGTGAGGCGCTTGGAGGGTTGCAGCGCTTGAACTGTTTTAACGGTTGGCCATTGAGTTGTACCTACCGACCACTGTCAGCAGGAAGCGTGGAGTAGAGTTATACCCACAAACACCTGGAATCAAGGACTCACCACAAGCCCCCTGTTTTTCTCCTTTCTTTTTTCTGTTCTCTGTTCCATTTCATTTTTATTTCTTTTCTCTTCCTGCCTCAAACAGTTTCACTGTTTATTCCACCCAGTGTTCTTTCATGTGATCCATAGAATTACTATTAAGTTAAAATGTTTTAGAATACTGATGGTGTTCAAAGCAAAGAGAACAAAGGAGATGTTAGAGCAAATGGACTTTGAAAGTATGTGTAACTTTATACTGCAATGAGAACTGTCACTTTCTTAATAGAAGCCATAATGACAATAGAACCTCATTCCTGTAAAAAGTGAGCCCAGCTAATCCTTTGGGAGGTATCCATGCTTGGTGATTGTTGTTTCCACTTGTCCAAACCAACTAGGAAGCCTAAGGGATAAGAGGAACTTAACCTCTGGGTATTGCTACGTCTCACATCTGATCAGTGCTCAGTTGTACTGGCTTATTTGTCCAACTAGCTAGATAACTCACCATTTGGTAACAATATTTATTTTATTTTTCAGTGATTTTTAGTGTATTAAATATCTAATCTTAAAAGTAGGCCTCTGTTCATGTAAATGAAATTGGGCCAAAGCAAAGCAAACAGGCAGTTGTCCCAAATTAGAACTTGCCTTTCTCCTATAATGTCCTTTTCATTGCATCTTAAAGCTACACAAATTTGAAGAAAAGCAATTCAGTCTTGTTGCTGTAGACAGATTCCCATGTTTGCAACCCTCATGATAAAGAGAAGCTAGATGTGGCACTGATTTTTAAAAAAGGTTTTGTTTTGTTTTTTAAATTTGCCACTGTTCTTTCTAAGCTCGCTATGAAGTTGACAGGAGAATTTGAAGACAGTACTATGAACATGTAGTGATATGGAAAAAATGAAGTGTATGAGAAAGACTGGAGCACTTCTTATTTTGAAAAAAAATTGAAGATTTCACAAACACTTTCTTATCAGAAAGAGCGAAGAGAGCGGATGATTTGTTGCTACAGGAACTTGGGTTCCAGAATAGACAGTGCCAGTCACGGTGGGACTCAACCAAAAATCCTTTGCCTTTTAAAGAGTCAGTTTTGGGCTGGAAGTTTAGCTCAGAGGTTCCGCCGCCTGCCTCGCAAGCGCAAGGCCCTGAGTTCAATCCCTGGAAACACATACAATGCTGGGCGTGGAGACTCACGCCCACCAACCATCAATACCGCATACCACAGTGCTGGGCGTGGTGGCTCACACCTGTAATCCCAGCACTCGGGAGGCAGAGACAGGAGGATTGCTGAGTTCGAGGCTTGCCTGGGCTACATAGTGAGCTCAGAGCCAGCCTGAACTACAAAGCGAGACCCTGTCTCAAAAAAAAAAAGTCAGTTTTCTCACATGTTAAAGAAATAATAAATTTCTATGTTAATGGAGATCATAGGCGTGTATGTTACTGTGATGATCAACAGGATACGTAGAAAAAGTACTTAACACAGTTCCTGGCATGTCATAAAGACTTAACTCATTGATAGCAAGTGAATTACATTTTTTAAGAAAAAAAGTAGATGGGGTCAATTGGAGATCCCAATTGCAAAATAGATGAATAATATATAGTGGGCATCAGTTGCTGCCTTAGGTACCAGTCAGTACTAGAAAAACATCATGTGGTGGTACTGAGTGTTAAGAGTAGGTTTTGTTTTGTTTAAACACAACAAAGATTCATTGTCACATCAACTTGACCCTTCACGAACAGTGTTCTCTGGCATTACTGCAGTATGAATCTGTTTCCTCAGGTATCTGTTCTTCTGTTGATTGATTTCACAGTTCTCCATTCTTAGCACTGCCTTTTCTGCACTTGGATGTGCTTGGCTTTGTAAGTCTGTCTGCAGTAGAGGCTGAGCACTGGGGATTGTCCACCGTTTCTGTTTGTGCCGCATAGGGAGGCGAGGGAGGGCTGAGTGTGCTGTGGATGAGGCACCGGGAGGCCCGTCTTCAGCAGGTGCTGCTCTTTCTCTCTGGAGACAGGAGGCAGCAGCTCTACCCACCTGCTCCTTCTATGAATATGAAACTTCCGCTTCTGTGCAAGGAAGACAGTGCTGAGTTGAAGAGTTTGGGTTAGAGACAGCTGAATAATTCTGAATAACAGAAAGAAGAGTGTTTTTATTTTTCTTTAGGATTAAGCAAGATGTGCCAAAGAAAAGAGGAGAAGGAAGGAGAGGGAGAACTTCAAGGAGAGGCAGGAAACTGGGTTGCAAACTACTTAGCAGTCTTGGAAGAACACAGGTCGCTAATGTTCCATTTTAAGTTTTTAGCCTTGGTGTAACATAAGTCCCTTTGCTCCTGAAAGCTATAGTGACATATGTTTTACCCACAATTGCTTTCAATAAATGAGTTGTAATGAAAACTAAAGAAAACTGTGGAGTCCTTGCTGTGGTTATTGTGGGCAGGGAAGCAAGCCCTGGACTCATCCAAATTAGAAGCAGGAGATGGTGACCAGAAAGGGTCTTGAGACATCAAAACACTTTCTCATGCATTGATCTCCTGCACAGAGAATTGATTACTCTGCAAAACAAAGGACAGGGTTTGGAACTAACTTCATCCTGATTTTAAAGAGAACAGTAACACAACTTCCTATCTTAGCTTTTATATTTTTAAGTCATGTTGACACTTGTAATTCTGTGTTTTTTAGGTAGCGCAAAACTCAGCAACCTGTTTGGTCATTGTATCTCCAGAAAGCCCAGCATTCTCTGGATTTCACTGAGCCACAGAGAGGTGATTTATGTTGACAGAAGAAGGAATGGAAGGGCCGGAGGGTTAGCTCAGTGGTTCCGGCGCCTGCCTTGCAAGCGCAGGGTCCTGAGTTCGATCCCCGGAAACCACATACAATGCTGGGCGTGGAGACTCACGCCCACCAACAATCAACACCAACATACCACAATGCTGGGCGTGGTGGCTCACGCCTGTAATCCCAGCACTCGGGAGGCAGAGACAGGAGGATTGCTGAGTTCGCGGCGGCTTGCCTGGGCACCATAGTGAGCTCAGGGCCAGCCTGAACTACAAAGTGAGACCCTGTCTCCAAAAAGCAAAAAAAAAAAAAAAGGAATGGAAAAGGATACAATTTGTGAAAATAGCTTACAGCTTGGTCAATGAGAAAACAGTAAAACACAGGAAAATGGGAGGGAGACAGGTGGCGTGGTGAGGGTGAACCTGGTAGCATGCCACACAGACAGAAGGAGCCCCAGGGGTTACTCGGAGCTAGTGGAGAAAGCAGGATTCCTCAGAAGGTCGAGTTACACATCATTTAACCAGAGGACTGTGGATTTTTCCCCATGGAGACCAAGAACTCAAGGCTTCACAGAAGCCCCAAGAACCCCCATCCTACAAAGGAGTAGGTTTCCTGCTGGTTAAACAGCTCATATTGGACCTAAAAATATGTCTTTAATTTAGAGAAAGACAGATGATTGAAATGCAATTTACAGATTTACCTTATCCATCTGCATAAAACTACTTTTTTCGGGCCGGAGGGTTAGCTCAGTGGTTCCGGCGCCTGCCTTACAAGTGCAAGGACCTGAGTTCGATCCGCGGTTACCACATATAATGCTGGGCATGGTGGCTCACACCTGTAATCCCAGCACTCGGGAGGCAGAGACAGGAGGATTGCTGAGTTCGCGGCGGCTTGCCTGGGCACCATAGTGAGCTCAGGACCAGCCTGAACTACAAAGCGAGACCCTGTCTCAAAAAAGCAAAAAAAAAAAACAAAACAAAAAACTACTTTTTTGGAACATGACTGAGGAGCAAGGGATGGTCGTATTTCTGTGTGTATGAGACAGAGGTTGGGGAGCTTTCTCAATCACTGCACGTGATCTGAAGCAGCAGTCTGGAGAGCGCAGTGCAACAGAAGTCCTGGGACAAGCTGGTAGGTCTTAGTAACAGAGACACACCTCCACTTCTTCAAGGTGACAGTGTGGAAGAGAAACAGGAAGCCACTAAGGGGGACTCTTACTGAGTCAGTCTGGGTTTCTTTCTTCCTCAAGTAAGAAGTGAACACCTTCTCTTCCAGAAGGACATGAATAAATACTCAAATATACGTTGGATGTCTGACATCTTTCTGTTCTGTGTCATTTATTGTCGGTAGGGGCTTGGTTTGAAGTTGTGTATTTTTTAGTGGCTCGCCATATTAACCATACTGCCACACAGGTTGCTTTTGAAAATCAGATAAGCTATCTCATTGTTCTGAGAATTATAAAAAAGCCAAGAAAGGAGATGAAAGTGATATTACACGTGGCCCTCTTTACCTCAGTGGACCTACTGCCCCTCATAGAAGAATATACACTCCCTGGCTGCCAAAGCGAGCCGTTGTGGTGTACAGAGGGGCAGCTGCAGAGAAGATGACTGTTGTCATGAATACAAACAGCCAATTCTACAATGTAGGCTCTTTCCGTGGGGGGAAAGAAAAACCTCATATTGTTTTTATTTCAGATTTTTTTTCTATAACGAAATGTCACATCTTCTGTTACTTTTCTTGATACCATCATTTGCTATTGGGTATTCTAGATGTTTTTTCCATCTTTGATATGCCAGATAGAATGAAGGATAATCTTTTTTCTTCAATGGCAATTTAAACAGAAGAGAAAAATATTCCTTCTCTGCTTTCTTTGGTTAATGTGACAATTCCAGTTTCCAACTTTTGAACTTTTTCTCATATGCTGGAAGAATAACTGATTTAGTGATCTAGATGGTTTCAGGATAGGATATTTTCAGATATTTCTGTAACAACAGAGCTGGATTTCTGCTCCTGAGGGATAATTTTGATTTTCCAATAGCTGAACTTACTGCAAAAGTCAATTTCTTTTTGTTTTGAGAATTTAAAAAACCTTTATGTGCAAAGATGTTATTAGCACGTGAATCCATCATAGTTAGTTTTAGACAAGGCAAAGACAAAGGAGGCTTTGCTTCCACAGACATATTCTGTGAATCTCATCCTTTAAAAAAGTCTTATTTGACTTTGTTTAGAAATTAGTTTAGCAGATTGTATGAAGAAAAGCAGCAGCTGCCCAGTGAGTAGACTGAATCATGACATGTACATTTGTTCAATCTTTCTATATTTTTTTTTTTACTTGAGTTGGGTATGAGAAATTGAAAGTAAATCAGGAAGAACTTTTATATTTTATTATTAGACCCATATGCATTTGTATTTATTTCCTTTTATCTGCCTTAAACAAATTATAACTTCATCTTAATGCTTGTCATATTACTCAATTTGATTAAATTTAGAATCTACTAAAATTTATTTCACAATACATTTCATACTTTGAGGGCAAGTTAGTCACTGTGAACCATTTATTTATGTTATACTGATCATGTTTTTAATACTGCATGAATGTAACTAAAGTTGGAATTTTGGAGGCACAATTTCATATATCTTTTAAGCTGCTTAATAGAAATCAACTTTAGTCCCTTGATCCCAGGAAGGTTAGATCTTTCACAATAGAGAAAATCCTGATATTTTGCTCTAAATCTGTTATATGGGAATATCTGTTCAAGAAAAGCAATGATCTTTTTTATAAGCATGGTGAGCATCACTGGAAGGAAACTCTCCCTATAAATTAGTTGGTAAGTGTGGACTATTATTGAGGTAAAGTGAGTATTAAAAGAATATATGATGTCTGAGCAGAAAGAACTTTGAAAGGCAAACTAGTACCAAACCAGGAATTAAGACCCTAAATATGCCAAGGGGTCTTTGAAATAGCCACATGATATAGGTTCTGAAGAGGGAGAATTTGTCTTTTCCTCAGGCTGGAAGATCAGAGAAGTTGTCCTTTATATCTCTCCTGTCTGGACATTGCTTTATTTTCTTTCTCAGTCCCCCTCTCTCTCTCTCCCTCTCTTTTTTGTTTTCTCTTGTTCTATTTTAAAAAGATGGAACTAGAGGCCAATGTTACCTCACCTGTTCCACACAGTATTCCATTGGCCCCTTATTGTAAGAATAAACTGATTGACTGGTAATGGCTTAAATTAGGACTACTCCCAGGCCCTTTGCAAGTGGGCAGAGGTCAAATCCCATCATCGGTTCAGGAGTCCCAGCACTCATCAAATAGTCCCCATCCTGCCTGGCATATCTGGATTGAGCCCACAAGACTCCTCAGAGGACAAAACTTGGGGAGGGGCTGGAGAGTGTCTTCCGAGTGTCCCTGAAGAGTGGGCATAGTTCAGAGGGTATGAAACGAGGCTTATAGTACACAGTCTATGTTAGTTTCTTTCTGCCATTTTGGAGTATAGGAGTGTATTTGTGCCTTGTGTAGGAGTGTATTTCTGCTTCATTTGGACATGTTGTGGAGCCTTAGATTGTGCTTAAAGTATTTAGCTGGCATTAAATAATAAAGGAGGGGACTTTTAGGATATTCCTTCCCTGATTTCCAAATAAAAAGTAGTAAAAACAAAATAAAGCAAGATAAAGATTATCTAAAACTCACTAGCAGTTACTTTACAGGATAAAACAACATCATGCATAAAATTTTTTAAATGGATAAAAGAAGAAATAGAATGGTTTGGTGCCACAGGAGTCCAGCTAAGCTTCTACTTTTTTTTTTCCTTCCAGGCTCAGAGGCACTACTTGGAGAAAGTCAGTGATTATAGAAGAAAACTGAATTCTCTCCAGTATGTTCTGGGTTTGGAGAAAAATAGACTCAGGAGTAAGTGAGAAAGCTGGGGAAAGTTAGGGAAATCCTCAGGCATAAAAGCTTTAAATAGCCTGCTGAGATGAGCTCAGCTGTCGAGGCTGGCCACGCTCTGGCTCAGGACACCGAATGGCATCTTAGAAAGCGGCACAGAGCCCGGGTCCCGGGAAGGGCCGCCTGTCAGAACAGCACCGCTCTGGCTCACTCTGTGGAGGACTGTGTTCAGATCTGCGCTCAGCACTCCGGCCGACCCTCTGAGGAGGAGGTGGGTTTATCATCCAGCTGGATTAGGACTTGCGGATCTGCTTGTCGTCCATTCGCCAGGTGGAAAGAACTGGTGCTACTCCTACGCATAGGGGACGGAAAGCTCCCGAGAGCCTGAGAGCAAAGAGGGGCCTCGTCTCTCATGGTGATAGGGTGACTGACGCACACATCTCCTGGCTAAGTTTCTGGCCTGCAGGACAAAAATTTCTCTGAGAATCCAGACAAAAAAGCAAATCATTTTTCAAAAGTGGAGAATCAGGTTGTCTTCAGACTTTTCCATAGTACCATGAAATGC
This sequence comes from Thryonomys swinderianus, assembly GCA_004025085.1. NCBI lineage: Eukaryota > Metazoa > Chordata > Mammalia > Rodentia > Thryonomyidae > Thryonomys > Thryonomys swinderianus. The sequence goes on from PVIC010004455.1 coordinate 58,971, forward strand.
TGACATTTTAATATAGAGGACATGCAGTTAGCTTATGAAAGCAATGAAGGAATTGTACAAAAAGCCCAGTGGGTGCTACTGGATACAAAATACAGGAACAATTTTTTGAAGAGAGCAGGGCTTAGGCTGAGGAGCAGATTTATCTTAGGAAAGCAGAAGAGAGACATGGAAAACTCAGCAAGAAAAAAAAAAAACAAGAATAAGAGTAGCACATTGAACCACAGGCATTTTCAGTTAAAAGAGACAAATTTCCTGAGGCATTCCTATCATGGCATTAAAGCCAGTCAGCTGGTCATGGTTAGGTGGTTCCCTAAACATTTCAACCTGGAACAGAAGGAAACTTAGAAGTTCGTGGAGTATTGCTTCCCTAGGAGAGTGAGTGAAATTGGTTTGGCTCAGGCTAGAGGCAAGTTCCCAGTGGACACCAGCCGGAAAGCACAGCAGAGGCCCCTGCAGAATGAGCCTAGAATAAGAGGGAGGAGCATGGCTAGCTTACACCCAGCCACAAGACTGAGCAATTTCCAATTCCAGTTTTTGCACTGAAGAATATTGCCCTGTTTTCAGTGTCCTGAAATACCTTACTCTGAGAAATATTTTTAAAAAAATGCGTCCTGGGATCTGCTTTTCATTTACTTCATTTATTCAGTCTCTGCATGCAGTGATACATTAAGTATTGGAGAAATCCTGCTTTTAAAAAATCTATCCTCAATTTTTAAAAATGAAATCTGAGCGTAGACGTCCTCTTTTGATAGCCAACAACAATTTTGAAAATATTGTTACACATCTATCATATAAAACTTTTCAATATATAAATACCTAATAAGGTCATGTAAAGAAGGTACACATTTATACAAGGAGAACTAAGGGACAGAGAAAGGGCATGGATTTGGGGTCTGTGAAAAAAAAATATTCTACCCTGTCAGCTACTTGCTGGTGAAAATAGCTCAAGGTTTTACTTTCTTGTAATGTTAGGGCTCAGACCCAAAGACTGGCTAGGCAAGCTGTTTGCCAGTGAGCTGTTCTCCCAAGCCAGGCTCAGCTCTTTTTGATGTCAAACTGTTATAGGCTGGAGTAGTTGAAATGAGGCATAAAGAGATGAATTGGGGGCATGCCATTCCATTAGTCCTTTATTACAGGCCTCTGTGGCCCTGACCTTAACCCCAGCAGTGGCAAAAATATTTAAGAGACCATTTTTACATTTACTAGATGGAAAAACTGGTCCTGGTTTCTCCCCAGGATTAATAACAAGAATACAACAGGGGTTGAATTGAGTATTTCCCAGCAGGCTTCTACTAACTCCTACATGCAGGCACTGGGGCCAAAGCTCTTAAGAACCTGAATTTTGCTGGTTGAACATCATCTGAATGCTTGGAAGAAGTCTTCTGATGGCTGGTGGGGAACCAACAAGAGCCAAAGGAAAGGTTAGTCCAGAGAACATTTTAACTTTTTGGATTTTTAAAAGAAGTTTAGACATTTGTAATTCCAAATGATTCTTGGGGGGAAAAAAGGTATCAGCTATGCATTCAAGGAGTAACATGTTATAGTAAAGCTTACCATTTACGCCTGAATGAGCTCACAAGGTCTGCAAGACAAATGCTTTGTAGAATATTCATTTTTGTGTCAAAGGTCTACCCAACTGAGTACATGTCTCTTGGGAGAGATTATCCAATTTGGTAAAGTAGTTACTAAACTGTGGATAGTATTAAAATTTAGTCCTGAAAAATCTGGGTGCAATTAAATTCTGATTAAAGATTTATGTAGGGAGAAAAGTGAAGTAAATAACAAAAAAAATTATGTCTGTGCTCCATGTGAGAGAATGGTAAATAGTAGTGGACATTTAAATATCACAGGGATGTGTATAACTTTTTAAGGAGACATGTATCAACCAAAAGCACAGAAGGGGAGAGAGAATGATTCCTGATGTACAATTGATGCTTTGTTTGTTATCTAATGACAGCTGTATTTTAAGAGAGGTAGTCTAGCGTGGGAGCTTGGGGTTAAGGTCGGGATACAGCTTCTATAATCTGAGCGATGCAAGGATTGGCCCTGGCCCCGTTTAGTTAGTTACTGCTTTGGATGAATTCCCTAACCTTTCTGGGCTTTAGTTTCCTCACAGGATTCCATTTCACAGCTTGGAAAGAATAACTGGGTAATGTACAGGTGATATGTAACAATTTGTCAAAGAATGATGAAAATTTTTAGTGGTTAATAGACAGAACATGGTGATAAATATAAATTTTCATAAATAATGTATTGGTCAAGAGGTTTAAGGAACTGGATGTGAAATTAGAAAAGAAGAAATGAGTCAGAAAGCTAAGCAAATAATATAGTTTTGAAACTCTGCAGGGTATTTAGTTTCAACACTAATATAACCACTTCTAACAACAAAAATCTTAGAATAAATCTATATTCACTATGAAAGTACTTTTGCTTCATCAGTACCTGTTGTTTTAATGAATTAAAATGTGAAGCATTTAATGACAGACTAGCTTTTTACTAAAATATATAATCTTTCTCATTGCAAGCAAATGAATACATTTTCTAATTTTACCATGCAGTTAAGTAATTTGTCTTGAAGTTCTGCAATGTGAAAATTCATGTCTATCCAGGTATATCTAGGGCATGCATTGGTTAGAGTTCAGAAAAGTAATTCCATATTAGAACGTGTAAAGTCTGAAGCAGCACACCCCCGAGAACTTTTCCTGAAGACTCCCAATCTAAGCATCTGCAGCTCTTCTTGATCTACAGCAATTTGAGCAAATTTATTTTCAAGCTGGCAGGTAGAGGAAAAAGCAGATGCTCTTTGGAAGCAACCGCTGCACTGGTAACAGCATTGATCATGGCTTTGTCTTGGCTTTGGGGTGTCTCCCCCTTTGGAGAAGTAGATTCTGCTCTTGGCCTCACTGAACAGTGGATAGTCATCTGAGGGTGACTGTTACTGATGCCACCTCCTGCCCTCCGCCACCTTGTTACAGGAAAGAGAACATCTGACAGTAGACCTTTCGGGGACGTCCCCTAGCAAAACTCTTTTCCAGCAATCGATGTTTCTTCAGTGTAACTTTACATAGATCAATAACAATTTACATGTCACAAGTATAAGTATGTAAAATGCAGTTGATGTACAGTATGTAAAATGCTGTTTATGACTTGCAGAATAGTCTTTATCATATAAAAGGTTGAAATATATAGCACACCTGGAAATATAAATTTAAAGGCAGCAAAATTATAGACAGTGTTTACTCATTTTTCTATTACTATGTGTCAAATAGTGTGAAGTACATTAAACATAATCTTAATCCTTATACTCATAGAATAGGAGATATTATAGTAATATTTTAGACAGAAAGAGGAAAACAACCAGCCCAAAGTCACATAATAGAAAATAAGTGGTACTTTGGGAGGCAGAGACAGGAGGATTGCTGAGTTTGCGGCGGCTTGCCTGGGCTACGTAGTGAGCTCAGGGCCAGCCTGAACTACAAAGCGAGACCCTGTCTCAAAAAGCAAAAAAAAAAAAAAAAAAAAAAAAAAAAAAAAAAAAAAAAAAAAAAAAAAAAAAAAAAAAAAAAAAAAAAAAAAAAAAAAAAAAAAAAAAAAAAAAAAAAAAAAAAAAAAAAAAAAAAA
>PVIC010004456.1:0-62402 GCA_004025085.1 Thryonomys swinderianus
TGACTCATCATGCCTAGCATTGTATGTGGTTACCGGGATCTAACTCAGAACCTTGCACTTGTGAGGCAGGCGCTGGAACCACTGAGCTAAATCTCTGGCTCCTCAAGTAGATTTTTAACCTTATGGATTTCTGATTGAAACTTTTTCATGGACTCTTAATTCCTTGGTAAACTCTTCATTTGTGTGTGTTTATTGTTTTCTTTTGCTCATCTAGCTTTTTCTTTGTGTTTTCAGGAAACTTTTGATTATTACTTCCATTATCTATTTAGTTATATCTTTTTTATTCATGCTAAGTACCTCTTTGATCTCTTTTCTAATTTCCTTGTTTTTCTTTCAGGTAACTTGGTTGTATTGCCATGCTATTTGCCCCCTTATGACTTTAGGGGAGTTATTAGTTTTTTTTTTTTTTTTTTTGAGACAGGGTCTCGCTTTATAGTTCAGGATGGCCCTGAGCTCACTATGTAGCCCAGGCAAGCCTCAAACTCAGCAATCCTCCTGTCTCTGCCTCCTGAGTGCTGGGATTACAGGTATGAGCCACCACACCCAGCACTGTGGTATGTGGTATTGATTGCTGGTAGGCGTGAGTCACCACTCCCAGCATTGTATGTCATTACCGGGGATCGAACTCAGGACCATTGTGGTTGCGAGGCAGGCACTAGAACCACTGAGCCAAATCTCCAGCCCAGGGGAGTTATTAGTTTTTAGAGGCATTTTGTTGCCTTGTCTCATGTTTCCTTTGTTTTTTTTTTTTTTTGTGTGTTAAAGTTTATAGGTAACCTATAACAGTTTTTAAAAAACTGTTGCTAGTGTAGAGGTCTCTTTAGCTGCTTTTCAGGGATATACTTCAGATATGGCTTAGTGTAATCCTTTGCCACAGTCCCAAAATCTTACCACCTTGGTTAATTTGGGAGGGGATAATGCAGTGTTGTCAGTCTAACAATCTAGATCTCTGTGAATGTGCTTTAGTATTATTAATGCCACAAGAGTAATTTGAATGTTGGCTTCACAGAGAAATAGTGCAATTATATGACCCTGTTAGTATCAAGTGAATCAACTACAGTACTGTTAGCCAAGACAAATTTGATATTAACATATCATAAGAAGCAATTATGTATCACCCTTAATTCTAGTGAAGAAACCTGCAATTATGGCATAAACATTAAAATAACCTAGGTATTGACTTATAGCTAACATGTACTAAATGTGAAAACTGTATCTTCATTAATGGTAGAATGAATTCTATAACAATTTTGTAGAGGTAGGTAACTATGAAAAAATTAACAAAGCTTTATGGCTATACTATGAAAGGTACAGGGTTTGATAATGAAGGAATGCTAGAATCAAACTTTCAGTCCATAAATTGTATATCCACGATAGAAAAGGAAGAGAGAGAAGTGGTATATAAAGGATCTTATTCAGGAGCAGAAAAATGTTAATAGAATTAGGAAAAAGTAACAGAAAAAAACTGATGAGAAATATAAGATAAAAGAAAAGAGCCCCGGTATGGTGGTGCAGCACTTGGGAGGCAGAGGCAGGAGGATTGCTATCAGTTGGACACTAGCCTGGGCTACATAGTGAGTTCAGGGTCAGACTGAACTACAAAATGAGACTCCAATCTCGAACAAAACAAAACAAAACACAGTAGGAGAGAAAGAGGTATGTAGAAAGTAAAAATAATTGAAGAAATTATAGATAGGAAATTAAAAGGGCAAAGAGGGGAAAAATAAAAATGGTGATACAAGGAGATAAGAAGCAAGGAAGGACAAACAAATTCTACAAGCCACAGTAAACTACTGAAGAAGAAAAGAAAGAAAAACAAAATGAAACAAAAATTAAAAGCAATGCACACATTCAACCAAACAAAAGAAAGTAAAAATACTCTGAGGTTATGAACTTGTGATTTTCTTCTGGGACCTGCAATTCTGGTGTGTAGATTATGTGAAGACATGTCCCTCTTTGTGCTGGTAGTTAAAGAATGTAGTTAGACCTCAGATCTAGGCTGGTTCCAGGTGCCAGCAAGCAGTAGGATTAAGACAAAGCTGATAGTTTTGCATCTTTCCAGTCCTCAGCCTGGCTTGGGCTATGGAGTACAGTCTGTTTGCTTTATTTTCAACCCCTCAGTGGATATTTTACCAGCCTGACTGCAGCTCCCTGCCTATGTCTGTCTCCAATCTCTGTCTCTCACCCAGTCACTGTGGGAATTAGTTTTCTTTAAATATCTTTATCCTCAGGCTGGGAATTGAGCTCAGTGGTTCTAGCACCTACCCTGCAAGTGCAAGGCCCCTGGTTCGATCCCATTAAACACATATAACAATACTGGGTATGGTGACTCGGGCCCACCAGCAATCAGTATCACATACCACAATGCCTATAATCTCAGCACACTGCAGGCAGAGGCAGGAGGATTGTTGAGTTTGAGACTAGCCTGGGCTACATAGTGAGCTCAGAACCAGCCTGAACTACTGTCATAGGCAGGTATCAGGTAAGGAGGCTCAGACCAGGGTTGCTCTATAAGTCACTCTTTTATTATCCAGGAAGCTTGAGACTCCCTTTAGCAAATACACCCTACAACAAGTCACAATGAATATCAAGTCTAGGCCAAGATATCCAAGAAATGCCTGATAGATAATATAAGTTACTACAACCCAGATAGACAACATAAAATAATGAATATAAGATTAACTTAAAGAATAATGAGGAAGATCACATCAAATATTTTAGAAATAGATACAATTAGATGAAAGTGTAAAAAATAAGGAAAAGAGGCCAGAGATTTAGCTCAGTGGTTCAAGCACCTGCCTACCAAGCTCAAGGTCCCTGGTTGTCCGTCAGGTTATTATAGTAAGTATCAGAAAATTCCCACAAGTCATCCTGTCACACTGGACATCAGGTTCAAATACTCCAGTCTGCCCATGGATCATGCCAACTCGGGGGTGATGGATGTTGAGGCAGTCTCAAGGAGTCAAACATCCTTTGGGAAGCACCTCTGCATCCTCAGGGCATCTGGTTGGTCTTTTGTTCAGTCTCCTTATATAACAGCTCTTAGGTAGAGCCTGGGTTTATCATGCAGTTCCAGTTTAGGTTTTCTGGTCTGGTTTGATAATATGGGGTGTGTTATCCTACATCCTATATTCTAAGTCCGTATCTTTTAGCACACATTTATATTCTACATACAAAGGGAGACCCTGTCTTAAAAAAATCTTTATCCTTTTATTAAATTTCTCTTTTATATCCTGCATTGTCTTATATCATTATTTTTCTATATTCTCCTGGAATTCATTAGCCCTTTAAAAATCATTTAAAAATTCTTTATCTGGTGTTTTATTTACTTCAGTATCTTTAGAATCCATTACAACAGTACATAGAGTTGGGGGATCACAGTTTCTTAATTTTCCTAGTTTTTGCATTTCTTTTTTATTATTATTCAGTAAACTTTTATTGATACATTATATACACAGCTCACAATCACACACAACATTGGGGAATTTGTACCAGTATGTGACACAGGTCAATTCTCATTTTTACCCACGTCCCTGCCCACCCACCCCTTCCCCACCCCCCTATATACATACTCTTATTTTTTTCTGGATCATATTTATCCCTTTCCCTCACTACATTTTCACACCAAATTCCTTTTGGATATTTCCCATTCTACAAAAACTATCATACATTCTTGAGCTCTTTTACCTCTACAGGTGCTTATATCAAAGAAAAGATCCAGTATTTGCATACCTGTGTTCTATTTATTTCACTTATTAGTGTGTCCTCCAGGTGTCTCCATTTGCACAAAAATGAATGAATCTTGTCATTCTTTATGGCACAGTAAAACTCCATTTAAAAAAATCACATCTTCTTTATCCAGTCTCCAGTTGATGGGCATTTGGGTTGTTTCCAAGATTGGGCTATCATGAACTGAGCTGCTATGAACAAGGGCATATGTACATCTGTCTTTCTAATGTGATTTTTAAATTTCCTTTGGGTATATTCCTAGCAGGGGGGAAAGCAGGGTCGAATGGGACCTCTAGTCCTAGTTTTCTGAGGAATCTTCACACAGATCTTCACAATGGTTGCACAAGTCTGCAATCCCACCGCAATGGAGAAGGGTTCTTTTCTCCCCACAGCCTCGCCAGCATTTATTTTTGGTTGATTTTGTAATCGCAGCCATTCTTTGTGGAGTGAGATGAAATCTCAGTGTTGTTTTCATTTGCATCTCTCGAATGACCAGTGGTGTTGAGCATTTCTTCATATGCTTCTTGGCTGCTTTGACTTCTGCCTCTGAGAAGTGTTCGTTCATTTCAGATGCCCATTTTTGAATTGGGTCTTTAAACCTTGGGAGACTGATTTGTTTAAGTTCCTTGTATATTGTAGATAATAGCCCTTTGTCTGACAAATAGCCAGTAAAGACTTTTTCCCATATTGTTGGTTGTCTTTTAGCGGTGCCAGTGATTTCTTTTGTTGTGCAGAAGCTTTTTAGCAGGATGAGATCCCATTTGTTGATTCTTTCTGCTAGTTCTTGTGCTATAAAGGTTTTATTCATGAAGTCTCTGCCTGAGCCAATATCTCCAAGAGTTTTACCTAACCTGTTTTCTAGCAGGTTTATTGTTTCTGTTTTAATGTTTAAGTCTCAAATCCATTGTGAATTTAGATTTGTGCATGGTGAAAGAGATAGGTCTAACTTTAGTTTTTGGCAGGTTAAAGCCCAGTTTTTCTAGCACCGTTTGTTAAAGAGGCTGTATTTCTTCCATTGGGCATGTTTGGCTCCTTTGTCAAAGATAAGGTGGCTTAGTGTATCCGGGGTTGTGTCTGGATCTTCTAATCTATTCCACTGGTCCTTGGATCTGTTACTTTGCCAGTACCATACAGTTTTTATCACAGTGGCTTTATAGTAAACTTTTGAGGATTATAATACCCCTTGCCATGTTGTGGTTGCTTAGAATTGTTTTTGCTATTCTAGGTCTTTTGTGGTTCCAGATGAATTTTTGGATAGTTTTCTCTAGCTCTGTGAAGTATAGTGTTGGAATTTCAATTGGAATTGCATTGAATCTGTATAGTAGTTGTGGAAGTATGGCCATTTTGACGATGCTGGTTCTCCCTACCCAGGAATAAGGGATGTCCTTCCACTTTTGATATCCTTTTCTATCTCACTTTTCAGAGTCCTATAGTTTTTAGAGTAGAGGTCTTTCACCTCCTTTGTTAGACTGATTCCTAGATATTTCATTTTTCTGAGTGCTATTGTGAAAGAGATTGACTTTTCAATTTCTTTTTCAGTGAGTCTGTTGTTTGTGTAGACAAAGGCTATTGATTTTTGAGCATTGACGTTGTATCCAGCAACACTACTAAATTTGGAAATTAAATCGAGTAGTGTTTTGGTTGAGTTTTTAGGATCCTCTAGATAGAGTATCATATCAGCAAATAATGACAGTTTAACTTCTTCCTTTCCTATCTTTATTCCTTTTTGTATCTTTGTCTTGCCTGATTGCTATGGCTAATGTTTCCAGTACTATATTGAATAAGAGTGGTGAGAGCACTGTGGTATGTGTTATTGATTGCTGGTGGGCATGATTCACCACGCCCAGCATTGTATGTGGTTACTGGGATCGAACTCAGGGCCTTGCGCTTGCGAGGCAGGCACTGGAACCACTGAGCTAAATCTCTGGCCCAGGTGTAGATGTTTTTATGTCACGACCTTTTGGTATCCCATAGGCCTCTTTTATCTGTGTGTCCATTTCTTTTCCTGTGAAGTTTTCTGCCGTTATCTCTGACAACAGTTTTTTTTTGTCTTTTGCACTATCTCCTTCCTCAGTAATTCCAGTCAGTCTTATGTTATTTTTTTTGAGTCATCTAGAAGCTGTTGGATTGATTTCTCATGGTCCCTTGCCCTTTTCCATAGATTATGTCTTTCCTGCTCATTGGTTGCTATGCTGTCCTCTAGGTCTGAGATTCGGTTCTCTGCTTCATTCATCCTACTTGCAAGCTTTCATTCTACTTCATCATCACCTGGAGCTCTGCTTGAAGCTTTTAAAAGGTTCCATTGCTTCTGCTATCTTGGATTCTATCATCTCACTTATCTCTTCTTTAATGATGTCTTTCACTCTGGACAGTATCTCTGTTTTGTTCTCAGAGATGAGTTCTGATTTCCATTTTACTAGATCTGTTTTAGTTACCATCCCCAAGAGTCCTGGTGTTTGAGTTTCAGTTTGCTCTATTTCCCTTTTCTCTGAGTTTCCCCTGTGGTGGTGATCTTTGTGTCTGGTTTTTTGTATATCTTCTCATTTCTACTTTTTTGTTGTTACTAATGTTATTTGTTTAATTCTTTGCCTGATGACAGGGCAATGTTTGTTGCAGGTCTATTTCTTTCTATTATCTGGGGCCCTTTGGAAGTTGCACCTTCCTGGGGTGTCCTCCTTGAATCTGTAATGACCCTTGAGAGTTCTCAGTTCTGACACATCATGGGAGGTATTTGAACAGAACAATCACATCATATTTGTTACCATAATACAATCAGTGCCAATAACAGTATTAAACACAGTAAATAAAATGAAAATTGTGTTAATTTCTATTCTGAGGACTTTGAGCTCATGAGTTACCTCTATGTCCATATGCCAAAATTTAGAATTGATCAACCATGTGTATACAACATGTAGATCGTAAGTGTAACCCCAGAACCCTTTGGGAATAAAAGATTACTGGGGAATCATGGAGACAGAAGAAGAATGAAATAGGCTTAGCAGACTTATAAAGATCACCTCGAGTTGAGAGCCTCATATATGCCAGCAGGTAACAGAGGATAAAAGGGCATATATAAAACAGTACCAACTGTGTGCTGTAAGACCACTAGAGACTTTGCACACCTTCTTATAATAGTACAAGAGAAGAGATAGGGCAGCCTAAGAGTCTTTTACTTCTGGGTATTGGTTCTGACAGGAAGACAAGACAGGGTGTGGAGACAAGTGGTGAATAGAGGGATCTAGGAGTAGATGGCAAAACAGAAGCTAGATTCCCTTGTTTTTTATCTTGCCTGGTTTCTCAGTGCAGCTCCATTGTGGAGGAATGCAGGAAATGGCTCCAGGCTCCTCTCGGGCCTGTGTCATCACAATGCAGCTCCAGGGTGGAGTGGGGCCCATTCGGCAGACCGCAGTCCTCCACTCTGGGAATGGCACCCAGGGCCTGTGACCTGAGTCCTCTCAGTGTGGCTCTGGGGTGGAGTGGGGACTGGCTGGTGGACCACAATCCTCTGCACTGGTAATGGCGATCAGAGTCTGTGACCTGAGTCCTCTCAGTGCAGCACTGGGGTGGAGTGGGGCTAGTTTTTGTATTTCTATATTGACGTATGTGCATACCTTTGGTTGGAAATCTCATCCACTTTCATTCCAGGTTTTCCAATGGGATAGCCTTCCCTTGACAGTGTTCATTGGATGGTAGTTTGTTGTGTAATGTTATGTTTAAGCCATATTCAATTACATGTTGTAGTTTGCATGTGGCTTCTGTATTAGTTGTTTTTGGGTTTTAACTCTGCAAAAGGTTTTGGCATTTGAGGGACCCACTTTTTCTATACAACTTGTGTGTACAGGGTCCCTCTAGTAGTTCAGGCAGTTATGGGAAGTGGAACACGTAAATATACTCTCTGGTTACTACTCCAGATTGTCAGCGCTGTGCAGTCTGAAAGAATATAGAAGTAACCGATGCTGGTGCCTCTCCAGAGTGTGGTGACTACGGTGGTTGTGTTCATTCTGTCTGTTGTTGCTGGATGAGTGAGTGTCCCCAGGTGGTCAGTGTCCAGTAATGGGCCCTTAGGCACCTTTGTGTTTACCTGGGGCTGGATCATCAGATGGGCATTTTTCATTTCTTTGTGCTTCATTTAAATTAGAGCAATACTACTCCTGGGTGGGACCAAGGATAGTATTGGAGTAAGTGGTATTTTCTTACAACTGGGATGGGGATATATCTCACAAAGCACCCAACTAATGTGCTCATATTTCGGGGCTCAATCTCCAGCATGATTTTGGGAGAAGAATGTAACTAGCAGTTCCACCCACAACCTAAATGGAAACCTATTAAAACATAAGATAATGAATATAAAATTAATATAAAGAATAATAATGAGAAAGATTGCATTAAATATTTTAGAAATAGGTACAATTTGATAAAAGTGTAAAAAATAAGGAAAAGGGGCTGGAGATTTAACTCAGTGGTTCCAGCACCTGCCTACCAAGCTCAAAGTCCCTGGTTGATCCCCTGTAACCACATACAACAATGCTGAGTGTGGTAACCCTCGCCCACCAGCTATCAGTACCACACGCCACAGTGCTAGGCATGGTGGCTGACGCCTGTAATCCCAGCACTTGGGAGGCAGAGGCAGGAGGATGCTGAGTTCAAGGCTTGCCTGGGCTACATGGTGAGCTCAGGGCTAGCCTGAACTATTACAGTGAGACCCTATCTCAAAAAAAAAAAAAAAAAAACAGGAAAAGGCAAATGAAAATGAAACAAAATAAGAGAAAATAATAAAAAGTTAAAAGTTCCTCTTTGCTGAAGTGTTTAATATGGAAATGGAGATAATTCTTTCTGTGAGTTATAGTTTTAGAGTCAGCCAGGAATGAGAGGGTGGGTCGTGGGTCACAGGTTATTCTTTTTAGTGCCATACAGTCCAAATCAGGTAAGTCCATGTAAAGAGTGAGCCTTGTCTACCACTGTGGCTAAGACAGGGTCTTTGGTTCATCACAATTGTCAAAGCAGTTGCAGCTGCTTGCAAGCCCAGGTCACTGGTTGAGGTTGTGGACTCATCTGGTGATTCTTCCATATTCCTGAACCCTTAGTTTGTGCACATGTAGAAGTGGCTAACATCCAACATGTGGTGGTATATCCCTGGTGTGCCTCTGAGTGGGGAGGAGGTGACTGAATCATACAGTGTGCACTGGGAGAGAGTGTGCTGTGTAGGAACAGAGTTACTGGAAAGTCCTTCTGGGACTCCACACATGGCTGATGTTGCTTCTTTTCACAGAAGCTAAGCCTCTAGATTTAACTGGAACCACTTTCACCTCTCTATGTCAGACTGTGCTTCCCCATTTATAAGTTTCTCTACAAACTTGTGGCCAAGTCACTTCCCTGGGTCTACACTGTCTTCCGGGGGGGGGCTGCATGCTGTGTTAGTGAGTGGAAGATGTTGAGTTTTAGAGATATAAAACCTCATGAGATTCTGATCCTCCAAACACTATGTTTAGACAATAGGACAAAGTCTAGTTGTGGTACTATATGGACACACCAGGGAATATTGGGAAATTCTTCTGTGCCTTCTAGCTACGTAGATCTTAGGCCTCCTGAATGCCCATACTGCATGTTAATATGGTGCCAGATTCTGTGATTGTGGAGATCTTTTTGACATTTTTCCTCTTCATCTGCCGGGAGCTGAAGGGCTTCCTTTTCCCATACTGTGTGGCTGTACACTAAGCGTTGTGGCTCTCCCTTCTGTTACAGTTCTAAAATCTAGTGTTTCTGGTTCTTCTTGGCCCCTGTTTCTCCTGTTGCAAAATACTCTCCCATGATATCCTGTCTCACTTCGTCATGTAACTATATAATTGTTTTGCTTCAATTTCATGGGGATACAAGAGAATGTTGTGTGCTTCTAATGTGGCAATTTCATTCTCTTTTCAAATTTTTTGTTTTAACTCAGGTATTGGTAAAGTATTGCCTAGAAGCCAATTACATTCACCTTGGCTTTTGTATTTTTTAGAAGTTGGGGGAAAATCAGAAGAATAATATATGATATATGTGTTTTATGAAATTCAAGTTTTTATTTGCCATAAATAGTTATTAATATATAACTGCACTCATTTGTTTACATGTTATCTTTGGCAGCTCTTGCACTACAGTGGCAGAGTTTATACTATAGAGACACTACACAGCCTATAAGACATAAAATATTTTCTGTCTGTACCTTTACAAGAAAAGTCAGGTGACTTCTATATTGAAACACCATGGAAATCATAGGCTCTCTTAGCCTTTCTATTAACTTCCACCACAATTTATAGAAATCATGACCATAACCCAATTTTGCTTAAAGAATAAAAATATTCCACTATGGTAAACTCCAGGCATGGTATGATCATTCTTCATATCTGATATTCTTGGCATTGTACCTCATATTAGTTGTCATTGTCTTCAAGTGTCTTTTCTGCCAAGAAGATTTTTTAAATTTGATATTTTTGAGTCACAAAAATGAAAAAACAAAAAACTCAATAACGAAGGATTGTTTGTGGAAATTGGTTTCTAGCGATTTGTATACTTATGCTTTAGCAAATGTAGTTTAAAAACATGTCAATCTGATTTCTAACCACAACATCTGGTGGGTGGAGAAACTTGGCATCATATGCAATGGTCATGTCCCAGGCATCAATGACACCCACGTTGAGATCTTTGAAAATGTCCTTCATGATAAGATACTGAATGTATCCATGGAAGTCATCAAACCACTCTGTTTCCATGGGCATTTCCCTGATATTTTCTGTTTTAATGATCACTTTAGTGGCTGGGCTTCTTAGAAACAGTCGTTTAATAGCCTTTTGGATGTTGATAGCCCTACGAATGAAAGTATCAATTGGGAAGGGTCTGAAGTGATGGCCAAAGGTAATGACTATGACTGTGTTTTGGTCTCCTAGTACTCTGTCAATCTCCAGAGGGATATAACCATCATCTATCACAGAATAGGGATGAACTGTGATAAAAGGGTATTTATGTTTTTTCCATTGAATCTGAATGTGTCTTTCAGTATCCAGAAGCAAACGCCTTGGAAAACTTCCACTTCCATGAAGATCAAAAAATTTCAATGCTGAAAAAAAAAAAACCAGAGCTTTAACTACAATGCAATGGTTAATATTTTTAGAAAGAATATCTTATTTACAATACTCAAGAGTATTTCTGTCACCTCTCTCTAAAGTAATGGTTAATATTTGTAAAAGAATATCCTACCATGTGCACTAACCACTTAGTACATTTCCTCAAGAGCAGCCTGTTCTGTAGAATAGATTACTAGATCACATATGTAAAGTTTGAATAAAAGTGTAAAGTTTGGGCTGGAGATTTAAGTCAGTGGTTCTGGTGCCTGCCTACCAAGCACAAGTTCCCTGGTAACCACATACCGCAATATCGAGTGTGGTGGCTCACTCCTGTAATCCCAGTGCTCAGGAGGCAGAGGCAGGAGGATTGCCGAGTTTGAGGCTTTCCTCAAATGAGCTCAGGGCCAACCTGAACTACAAAGCAAGACACTGTCTCAAAAAAAAAAAAAAAAAAAGCAAAGTTTTCATTGCATTTTTTTCAATTTTAAAAACTTTTTATTGTGATGAGATAAATGCAACAAAAATTTGCTGTTTTAACCATGTATTGCTGTGGTGTTAATTATATTCACAATGTTGCACAATCATCACCACTATTTCCAAAGCTTTCTCATCACTTGAAGCTAAAACTCTGTACCTGTTAAGCAGTGACTCCTCATTCTCTCATTTTTGCCAGCCCTTTGAGAAAACTTGCATTTTCTAATAACTAACGATTGAAACATCTTTTCATCTGCTTGTTGGGCATTTATGTATTTCTGGAGAAATGTCTCTTCCTTGGAATTTATAATGAGCAACAACATTTCTTATGAAAGAAGGGAATGAAATATATTTCAAATAAAAACATCTAAAACCAAAAAAGCTAAATGAAGTAAAAAACAAAATAGCCCACATGAGAAAATAAGAGCTCTCATTAAAGGTACTTTAAAATCAGCCCAGATTTGTAGAACAATATAAAATAATTACATACTTTTTAAAACTTTGGGTAAGTACTCAATCCATTGACGGAGCGTAGAGTCTCCCAGGAGGTAAATGAGTTTGCCTTTCAGGCAACTGTTCATCTTAATTGTATCAAACGGAATCTGGTCGCAAAATGTTGTGATCCACCTTTCTTGTAGGGTGTAACCACCAGGGAAAGGAATCTTCATTCCAATTCGACATTTTTCTTTTTCTTTTTCTTTTTCTTTTTCTTTTTCTTTTTCTTTTTCTTTTTCTTTTTCTTTTTCTTTTTCTTTTTCTGATAACAAAGATGCATGTGGTAAGGGGTTTTAATGGCACCAGATTAATACCTGGCTTTTTTTTTTGTCTTTCCTTTCCTGATATCTTTTCTATTCCTCTTATTTCTTCTGTTCTTCCCTACTACTATTATTTTGATCACTAGCTTTAAATTATGTTTGCTCGTTCTACTGAGATATGTTGAGTTAGTTCTCTTGATGTCTTTCTATTCATTTGCTCCCAAATCTGGTCATTAGCTGAGTCTCAATGTTCTATTCTTTCATTGTTGTCCCTTATGATTCTTTAGGGACTTTTTCTAATCTGAATACTACAGGCCTGCCAGTTGATATTCTAATGATAAAATTATCTTAATTCCATCAACAAAAGAATAATCTTAATTTTTGTGATTAAGAAATGACTTTATAATGTAACATAAGTACATTTCAAAAATTTCAAACAGAACCAGCTATAGGGTTCCAAACTGGAAACCCAGATCTCTGTAAGACTGAAGCAGGAAAATAGCAAATTTGAGCCCAGCCTGAATAAGTTAGCAACTACGTGAAATGCCATCTCAAAGTAAAAAAGAAATGTTGCAGATGTATCTCAGGTTCAGTTCCCAGTATTGCAAAAATCAAATAAAAATAAATGGAAATTTAAATTTTTTAAAAATTACCAAATAAGAACTTCAAACAATATAAAGTGCCTATGATGGGCTGGAGTTTTAGCTCAGTGGTTCCAGAGCCTATGTAACAAGTGCAAGGTGTCTGGTTTGATTCCCATTAGCCACATACAATACTGGTCATGGTGGCTCATGCCCACTGGCAGTCAGTACCACATAACACAATGCCAGGTGTGGTGGCTCACACCTGTAATCCCAGCACTCGGGAGACAGAGGCAGGAGAATTGCTGAGTTTGAGGCTTTGCTGGGCTACATAGTGAGCTCAGGGCCAGCCTTAACACAAAGCAAGACCCTGTCTCAAAAAAAAAAAAAAAAAAAAGAGGCCTATGAGTTGATTTTTAAAACAACTTTACTAAAAGTGTTATGCAGTTTGCAGCACAAACCAATATTCTGAGATACTCCAGCAAGCTCCCTGCTCTGTTAGGATCTGTCTTCCAAGGTATCATGTCTGGCAAAGCATGAAATGTTTTCATTAACCTAAAATTATTTTTAAATTTCAATGTGACACAGGTGAGCTTCCAAAAGGCCTGGTGGCATTGTATCCTGGATAGTTTAACATCATGATCCTAGAAATTTAGGATTCATAGTTTCTAAATATTCTTTACCCTAATAATGTACTGGCATATCTGAGAAGATAGCCTTGAACTTGTTATTATCATATCTTGCCTAATGGGTCAGGATATTCATTTTCTTATGGTTACTCTTACATGCTTATTTTTTAGAATAGGTTTGATATTTTTGAACTACATGTGGTTAGTGGTACAAGTTTTCATTATGTTTGTTAACTAGCTTAGAGATTATGGCAGTCAATGAATGTTTCCAAAAGTTCAAATATAGTATCAATTAACCATTCTGTCAAATACGTTGCCTTCCTGCCAAAGGGAATTTCTAGATGTGACTGAGGGTCATAATTTTTTTTTTTTTTTTTTTTTGCTTTTTGAGACAGGTTCTCGCTTTGTAGTTGAGGCTGGCCCTGAGCTCACTATGGTGCCCAGGCAAGCCGCCGCGAACTCAGCAATCCTCCTGTCTCTGCCTCCCGAGTGCTGGGATTACAGGCGTGAGCCACCACGTCCGGCGTTCTGAGGGTCATAATTTTGAGAGAAAAAAGATTTTCCTGAATTAGGTGAGAAGACTATTGGTCCTTCAGTGTGTACGATGGAAACAAAATGATAGATAAAAATAAGTAATGTAAGAATTTGACCAACCATTGTATTTTTGGAGACCATGAACTGAGGCTACAAGGAATTTAGAGTTTAGAAGCTGGAAACGACAAATGAACAGATGTTTCCCTAGAACCTATAAAAACGAACCTAGCTCTGCTATCCTTTAGCTGTAGCCAGACCAGTGTTTGGCTTCTGAATGACAGAATGGTGGTAGAACATATTTCTTGTTTTAAGCTACTTTGTTACAGTAGCAAAATTTCAAGACACTAATTAATATAGACAAAAGCCACATCTTTTCAATAGTTGGGCATGCCAATTTGAAATAGCATATTTTCTTCTATCTGTATAAATTTTACTTCATATCCCTTACAGCCTTTCAATTTTTTTTTGGAGACAGGGTCTCGCTTTGTAGTTCAGGCTGGCCCTCAGCTCACTATGGAGCCCAGGCAAGCCGCCGCGAACTCAGCAATCCTCCTGTCTCTGCCTCCCGAGTGCTGGGATGACAGGCGTGAGCCACCACGCCCGGCACTGTGGTATGTGCTATTGATTGCTGGTGGGCGTGAGTCACCATGCCCAGCATTCTATGTGGTTACCGGGATCGAACTCAGGACCTTGTGCTTGCGAGGCAGGCGCCGGAACCACTGAGCTAAATCTCCGGCCCTCAATTTTTTTTTTTAATAGGTCATGCTCATTTTGATCACTTGCTTTTCTTAGTTTATTTTTATCTTGATTGGTACATTATATATACACATCATGATCACACTCAATATTGAGAATTTGTACCAGTATATGACACGATTTAATTCTCATTTTTTCCCATTCCCTTACCCACCCCACAACCCCCACCCCCTAAATACATAAGCTTCATTTTCCTTTTTTTATTACTATCACAATGTTTCTTTACCTGTCATTACTCACCCCTTTACCACATTTCCCTTTGAATATTTTCTATTTCACAATTTGATCATTTGCTTTTTAAAGCATAAAGTGCTCATACCACTATCTTCCTCAGTTGACCTCTGTGTTTCAGAAGCCCTCCAAATAAGCCCTGACATCCTCAACATAGCATTTGAGAACTTCCCTACTTAGGCTTCCTCTCCTTTCAGCTTCTTCACTGGCTACATTCTACCTCATGCCCACTTCATTAAGTGAGTGAACACGGTCCACGATAATTTTATTCATGACTACAGTTTTTCACAAAAGACATATTAAAAGTATACTATATTAGTTCAAGACATAGTTTTGAGTATGTATCAAGTAACATTTTTCCTTTATTTCAATGTATATATGCACAATAAGATGTTACTCAAGTTTAACTGGTCCACTATATTATTATTTACTTAACTCTGGCAATTCTATCCCTGATATTTATGAAGTGTCTTTTTTCCTCATTCTCTAATTACAGAGATCTTAGGAATCAGTCAAATATTAATTCTAACAAGTCTTACTGCATTTGCTTTCTTCATTCAGTCAGTAGGTGAATATTGTTTGAATTGGAAGCTTACTAAGGATTTATTTTCTTCATTTGCCTGTAGTGCTTAATATCTGTTAGACTTTCAATAAACATTTGCTGAATAAATATTGGGAATAAATGACTATGAGTTCCAAGTTTACCAGTGTTAGTGAAATAAAATAGGCCTTGTAAAAAGTTATTTTAAATTTAAGGTAGTATGTTTCATAAGGTAGCATGTTGCAACACTGCTTTTTGTTTGTTATGAATGTGTTTAATAAGATGGGAACACCAGATAAAATTGATAATTCCATCGATAGCAGTTAGAGCTTCTACTAACAGGAAACCAAAGCCAGTGTTCTGCTCTGAAACCGTGGGTGTGAATCAAAGACATTTGCATAGAAATTCAGACTCTAGAAGTTGAACTCCTACGTTTAAATAGAATGTAGGATATGAAAACTTTCTTCTTTTGGATAAATTAAGATGAAATTTGTTATAAACAGACTTTGAAATATTTTTTTTTCCTGTACTGGGGATTGAACTTGGGCCTTTGTGTGTCCAAGGTTGGGGCTGTACCCCTTGAGCCAAATCCCTGGCCCCATTTTTTTTTTCTTTTGAGAAAGCATCTTGCTTTGTAGTTCAGAGTGGCCCTGAGCTCACTATGTAGCCTAGGCAAGCCTCAAATTCAACAATATTCCTCCCTCTGCCTCCCGAGTGCTAGGATTGCATGTATGAGCCACCACACCTAGCATTGTGGCATGTGGTACTGACTGTTGGTGAGTGTAAGTCAACATGCCCTGTATTGTTGTATGTGGTTACCGGGGATCGAACCAGGGACCTTGTGCTTGCTGGACAGGTGCCAGAACCACTGAGCTAAAACCCTGGCCCATAAAGTAATGTTTAAAAACTGATTTTTCTTTGAAGTCCAGCATCATAAACACCAGCCAAGAATTGTGCTGCAGGAAACTACAATTAATACAGCTTAATAATGAAAAACTTTGGCATGAGTTAGCCATATGCCAAAACAGCATGTACCATGAATAGAACAGACTTACTGTTACATTGGGAAACTTCAATATGTTTAAAGTCTTTCATTATTTCAACTCCCACTTTGGACCTTCAAAAGATAAGACAAATTAGCCTATCATTATTTCTATATAAATCAAGCAACAAATAGCTAATTGTAAATAAAGGGCAGCTTTAATAAATAAGAGTTAATAATTTTCATTATGTATTATAAATTTTAGATATATTGGCTATTATAAAGAAATAAGAATTTTGAACAACTTTGTAACCTACTGAGAGTACCTGAAGTTCAGGGAAGCTCTACTTAACTTCCACTTGCCATAAGCTATGTGATTTTAGATTCAAAATATTTATCAGATATGCATGTTTGCACTGTTTCCATGTCATCTCTTCAAATTCATATGCTATTATTAAAAATTACTATGTTCTTCTTATTGGCCATTCCTTAGTTTCATTTTACCTAAATTCAATGCGACTGCCTGAGCACACTTTCCAATTGCAAATCTAACTACATTATTGTTTAAACTCCTATATTATCTTCCATCACTTACTTAAGGATTTCAGGTTTATCTTGCACAGACGGCTCTTACTACAGGGCTCCTGCTTCCCTCTCTAGCCATGTTCCCTGCTACGTGCACTTTCAGTTTTTCTTTTTAACAGTTTTTAACAGTTTTAACAGTTTAACAGTTTCTTCTGAACAGTTTTACATACCTGTTCTCTGAAGATTGTAAGTTTTCTGAAAAAGGTAGTGCATTTGTCTTGCCTACTGCCATGTCCTTAATATCTATCCAACTTGCTGACAGAAAGTGGTCATGCATGAATAAATGTATGCTGCATTTCTTTGTTCTTCCTGCTTCAAAGCTCTTACTTCCTCATCCATTTTGATTCATTCCTTGTCTCAAACTTGTATTCATATGTGTATAAGGAGAGGCAGGCAGGAAGGAATAAGGAGAGAACAGGGGATCAGCTACTAGATATGGCCTACAGTTACCCTGTTCTCTGATAGAGATGTCTCTTCAGGTCCATTCCCATAAAAGCTCTGTTTTTATCCTTATTAAGATTTGGGGGTGAGGATGGTTTGTGAATAGGAACAGTTTGCTGAGCTGTATTATTTGAGATAAAAGGGAAGGAACAAGCTGGGGATGGTGATGCACACTTGTAATTCCAGCATTCAGGAGGCTGAGGCAGTAGGATCACTGTGAGGTCAGGGCTAGCCTCAGCTCTATAGTGAGTTCAAGGCCAGCCTGAATTGCATAGTGAGATCCTTGTCCAGAAGAGGAAAAAAAAAATGAGACCACCAGTAGAACAAGAAGGCAGCCAACAAATTGAGAAAGAATCTTGACCAGCTGTCTCTCAGACAAAGGCCTACTATCTAGAATATATAAAGAGCTTAAAAAATCAGTCCCCCCAAATTTGTAGACCCAACTCAAAAATGGGCAGCTGGAATGAACAGACACTTTTCAGAGAAAGAAGTAAATGCTACCAAAAAGAATATGAAGAGGGCCGGAGATTTAGCTCAGTGGTTCTAGTGCCTGCCTCGTAAGTGCAAGGCCCTGAGTTCAATCCTGGTAATCACATACAATGCTGGGCATGGTGACTCAGCCCACCAGCCATCAATACCACATACCACAGTGCTGGGCATGGTGGCCGGATTACGCCTGTAATCCCAGCACTCGGGAGGCAGAGGCAGAGGCAGGAGGATTGCTGAGTTCCAGGCTTGCCTGGGCTCCATAGTGAGCTCAGGGCCAGCCTGAACTACAAAGCGAGACCCTGTCTCAAAAAAATAAAAATAAAAAATAAAAGAATATGAAGAAATGCTCAACATTGCTGGTTATTTGAGAGATGCAGATGAAAACAACACTGAGATTTCATCTCACTCCACAAAGAATGGCTGCTATCTCAGAATTAGCCAGCAACAAATGCTGGTGAGTCTGTGGAGAAAAAAGGAACCCTTCTCCACTGTTGGTGGAATGTAGACTGGTACAACCTCTAAGGTCAGTGTGGAGATTCCTCAAAAGACTAGGATTAGAGGTTTCATTTGACCCTGCTATTGCCCTGCTAGGAATATACACAAAAAAATTAAAGGAATCATATCATAATAACATGTGTGCACCCATGTTCATAGCATCTCAATTTGTGATAGCTAAATCTTGGAAACAACCCCAAAGCCCATCAACTGGAGACTAGGCAAAGAAGATGTGTTTTTTCTATAAAATGGAGTATTACTCTGCTATAAAGAATGATGAGATTGAGTCATTTATACTCAAATGGAAGTACCTTCAGGACACACTCTTAAGTGAAATAGGTCAGAGATGTGTAAATATTGTATCTGTTCTCTGGTATGAGAAACAAGATGTTAATGAGTTCTAGAATATATGTTGGATATTGTGGAATAGAAAATATTCAAAGGGAAATGTGAAGGTGTGAGTAATGAGGGATAAAGAAAAAATGTGATGGTAGTAAAAGAAGGGAAACAAAACATGTATTTAGGGGGTGGGGGGTTGTGGGGTGGATAGGGGAATTGGAAAAAATGAAAATTGTGTCATATACTGATACAAATTCCCAATATTAAGTGTGATCATGATGTGTATATACAATGTACCAATAAGATAATTTTAATAAAAGGAACAGCAAACCAATTGTGTTTTTTACTTATTCAGTACTCAGAGACTATAGATCACTCAAATTTTAATAGCTACATAAGATTCTAAAGAACATACTTTTCCATGTTGTTTACTCTTACTTCCTATAAGTTTTTTTTTTTGAAAGTTTAAAGGAAAAAGTCTCCAAGCTGGACTTTGAAAGCAGCTAAGCTAAGAAAGTGATTGGTGAGAGCCTAGCATTCTATTCTGTCCTCAGGCTTAGGAAAAATAAATCCCCATGGGGCTGGGGGAAGACTTTGTAGAATAAAAAGGAAAAGGGAGGTAAAGTGAGATTGATAGGAGGTTAGCAAATGAAAAAAAAAACACTCTGGAACTGTTATTATGTGTCTTAGGGTTTAGTTGAGAGTTCTGGGGTTTGTGATGATTAGTTACTTATTGCAAAACTTCAAAATGGCCCTGATGGTTCATTCATGCAGCAACTCAGGTTTGTTCAACCAAAAGCTTCCAGGAACTGCTGGATCACACTTTGGGTGCATGAAGGATGGCTTTATCTTTTTTTTTATTTTTTATTTTTTTGAGACAGGGTCTTGCTTTGTAGTTCAGGCTGGCCCTGAGCTCACTATGGAGCCCAGGCAAGCCTGGAACTCAGCAATCCTCCTGCCTCTGCCTCCCGAGTGCTGGGATGACAGGCGTGAGCCACCACGTCTGGCAGGATGGCTCTATCTTAAGTAGTATGTGTGGAGTCATGTCTTTTCATGAGATCAACTAGAGATGACCTGTTTGAGTTGGCTTTTAAAAAGGTGCCTAGGCTAAAGTGTAGAGGTAAATGGATGAGAAGCTGTCACAGTAGTCTAGATGAGGACATTGTGGCTTAAACTTGGGTAGTAGCACTAGGTATAGAAAACTGGTTGAAAGCCAAAGATACTTAACATGTGGAATCTATGGGATATAATATGGGAGGTGGTAGAGCACCATGTCTCATACATTTCCCAAGGAATCTTTTTCAAGTGCAAGATTTATGAGCATACAGAAGAAACTTTCTGTAGAATATAGTTTTCAAAACCTCCATCTGTACTAAAATACATGACTGAATTTCACAGTGCTGGTTGCCATAGAAAAGTATAGGCCATATATATTTTAGATTTATACCTGTGCGGCCCTTTTTCTTAAACATGTCAGTGAAAATGTGAACTATGGACTGAGTCAAGAACAGAGTGCCTGGTACCACACCTACCTTGGAAGCACAAGGGCCCAAGTTTGATCCCTGGTACCCACCACCAAAATAAAGAACACAGTGCCCTATTAAGATACCACCTATTCACCTAGAACTTCGAGTAGAGAGCTATCTGAGAAAATCAACCTCAACGGTGACATGGCAGTGTACTTTTGTCTGGGGAGAGGGTGCCTTTCATTGTATTGAAAAAATATACTCACTTGTGGAAAAGGCCTTTTTCCTTGTCAGTAAGATAAGAAATTTTTTGGTTCCACGTAGCCACGTAGGTCAGGGCCTCACAAGGCATGTATTGAGGCTTTACACAGTAGAAGACTTCACGGTCTCCACCCAACAGGTATTTGCATAGTTCTGTGCTTGAGTGTAGTGTTAGGCCACATTCAGATATGACTTGGGAAGTGCCATTAACAAATTTACCTTTGAAAGAAACTATATTATAGACTTCTCTCCTTGCTCTCCATAGAGCTGATATCCCCTCACTGGGGTGGATGAGGAGGACAGACAAGGAGACTTGGCCCTCCCAGAACAGAGTGAAGCTGACAAGATAAGTGCCGTTGTTGAAGTCTGTCACTTTTCCAGACGCACCAGCCTTAAGATCTGGGGAAGACATCCTGGCCCTCAAGAAGTCCCCGCCATATTCCTTCCTATGTCCTAGGTGGTCCCTCATCTCCAGCAGCATGTCCAGCTGGTCCCCTTTGCAGTATTTATCTTGAGGGTTGAGAATGGTGGTTATGCTGTGGTCTGCACTGGTGGTGGTAGCCACATGGGTGAAAGGTCTGAGGGGAATCAGCTGATCCAATTTCTTCACGATCTCTCTGATTCTCCGATCAGTCTCTCTTGGTGACTTCATTGGGCTCACTGATGTTGTGGGGCATGAGGACTTTGTGGAGGTGTTCTGGTGTCGGAGGGAGATGGGTAAGTTTAGAGCCACCCAAAGCTGAAATGGCAAATTTGTGACATACTATGAAAACTTGCTCAGAGTCATTTTTACTTAAAATTAGTTTGAATGCTTATTTATATACTATTGTCAGCATTGAATAATATGTACATAGTTATGTTTTTACTCAAGTAGTTTAGAGAATAAGTAATTATAGATAAATATATTTAATCTAAAAAATTGCTTAAAGAATACATATGAGTTACAGACTGATGCTGTTGTATTTGATTTTCCCTTTCCTTGTACAACTTACATCCAGTAACCAATTTCTATTCATTCTGCCTCTGTATCTCTTTTACTTATGTCTAATAATCTTTTCATTCCCAACATACCATAATACAAACCACCATCATTTATCCCGTAGATCATTGTGGTCCCTACAGGCGAAGACGGTCTTCAGACTCCATGATGACAGCCCTGCTCCCTTTTCATTTAGTTTTGTCCACTGTGGCTAAGTCAACCCTTCAAAATATAGTGTATATCTTCATGGATTAAAGGAAAAAAGCACATGATTTTTCACTGTTTTCAGCTTTTCTGACCAGAGATTATAGTCATCAAAAATATTTGATATGCTTCAAAATTTTTATTATTAAAATTCAACAAATGGGGCCAGAGATTTAGCTCAGTGGTTCCGGTGCCTGCCTCACAAGTGCAAGGTCCTGAGTTGGATCCCAGTGACCACATAGAATGCTGGGCGTGGTGACTCACGCTCACCAGCAATCAATACCAAATACCACAATGCCGGGCGTGGTGGCTCACACCTGTAATCCCAGCACTCGGGAGGCAGAGACAGGAGGATTGCTGAGTTCCAGGCTTGCCTGGGCTCCATAGTGAGCTCAGGGCCAGCCTGAACTACAAACCGAGACTCTGTCTCAAAAAAAAAAAAAAAAAAAAAAAAAAAAAAAAAAAAAAAAAAAAAAAAAAAAAAAAAAAAAAAAAAAAAAAAAAAAAAAAAAAAAAAAAAAAAAAAAAAAAAAAAAAAAAAAAAAAAAAAAAAAAAAAAAAAAAAATATATATATATATATATATATATATATATATATATATATTCAACAAATGGAAAACCTTAAACGTTTTCAATCAGGAAGAAGACAAGAAGGCTAACTGCCATCAATTGAATAGGTTAGAGTCATTAACAGTACAGTAAAAGAAGCAAAGACACAGAGGTCTAAGATTACAAACTATGTTTAATTTTCTTTATTCTATTTTGTTTTTTGTAGATCTTATGACTGTCTATAAAGAAAATCAGTCAGAGAACTATTAGTTTTAAGAGATCTAGCTGCGATCCAAACACAAGATAAACTTATAAAATTAATGGCATATATTAACACGAGTAATAATTACTAGAAAATGCAATAGATAAGCTCTGATCTTTTTTTTTTTTTGTTGTTATACTAGGATTCAAACTCAGGACCTTGCGCTTGCCAGGGAGGCATAGCACCACTGAGCTATTTCTTAAGCCCAAGCTCTGGTCTTGATGAAGGGACATGTAAGAAAAACATATTATTGGATAACAAAAAATAACTTGTTTATGGAAGAAGAAATCATAGAAAAATGCAAAGACAATGTCAACTAGATTCTTCTGACCAGAGTATGTACACCTGGATAAAAGACAAGTAAGTATTTATTTATTTATTATCTATCTATTTATTTATTTAATTATTTTAGTTTCTTGAGACAGGTCTCTCTGTAGTTCAGGCTGGCCCTGAACTCACTGTGTAGCCCAGGTTAGCCTTGAACTCATGGCAATCCTCCTGCCTCTGTCTCCCGAGTGCTGGGATTACAGGTGTGAGCCATCACACCCAGCACTGTGGTGTGTGGTACCAGGTATCAAACTCGGGATCTTGCACTTGGCAGGCAGATCCTGAAACCACTGGGCTAACTCTCTGGCCCCATGACAAGTCCTTAGTTAATGACACAGAAGATGGTGACCTTAATAAGAGCCATTACATGGGAGGTGGACTTGTAATTAGGTAGATTGTGAGTAAATGGGAAATGAGCAAAATGAGGCAATATTCCCAACACTTCTGAAAAGAAGAGGAGAAGGGGAAAGGGCAGAGTTAGAGTGAGAGGAGGACAGAACTCATTAATGATTTCTGATGTGGTACAGGGCAAACAGGTGGAGGCTTCAAGTACAACTGAAGAAAACTGGTCCTACCTTTGTAGAGTTTTGAGAAATTACAAAAATTATCCAGCAGACTATTAAAAGAGATGCCGACATCAGCAGTGATTTTTGAAGCTTCGTGTTTGAGCACATGATGAGAGTCCTACAAAAATAAAACAGAAAACCATACAAGCAAAGTACTGTGAGAAGTGAGTCCTTGTGTACTCATTGTCTCATTCTGAACCTGTAATATTTCTGAGGCTTTATTCCTCCTGAAATTACTCCATTCAGTGGAAAGAGATGATTGGGTGTGTTACTTACTGCATGAGAAGGGGGAAATGAGAGACAGGAAGAGGTGGTGAGAGGAAGAAAGGAAAATTTGAATCACAGAGAAAAGAGTAAGATTGGTGTTTTAAAAAGCTTACTTTAGTGGGGAGAAGGTCAAGCCTCTCCTTTGTTCCTTGTCAAATCCTCAGTGTGGTCTAAATTGTGTGAAAACATTTGTGTGGCTGGAATCATTTGGTAGAACACACAAAAATTCTATTTTTTCTTCTCATCAGTGCAAAACAAAATCAGATATTTCTATGCAAAATGGAGGAACAGTTTAGAGCTGGTTAACTTTTGGAAAGTCCAAAAAGATACTGAGCTTTCACCAATAAGCAGTACATAAGTGCAGTTCATACTAAGTAGCCTTACTAAACTATGATTTCCAAGCTACCAAAGCATGGTGTAGGAGAGGTATTGGGTTTTGGGTCCTCACTGGTTTATGATGAAATTCATGGATTCAGGTAAAAGGACAAAAGAACAAGTTCACTCTGTCACTCAGTAAATTGCCATTGTTTATTTGCTTTTTTTGTCATTAAGATCCTTGATCACTAAAGAATTAAAATAATGTGTATCTGAGCTTTAGTTTTGTTTTTTTCATGCCTAGTACAGTGATAAACAGTATTTTTTAGAAAAACTTAACACAGAGAATGGTTGTTTTCAGACCAATGTCTAGTTCTAGCCACTGAAATTTTATATTCTCAGCCACTAGAATTTTATACTATCTCAGAATGTCCAAAGAGTATAGTTTGTCTAAAAGGGCAAAATATCAGAAGCAGAACTACCCCAACCTTTCTGATTTTATAATTAGTTTCATAATGTATAAGTATATCTGGTCTGATTGATTTTTCTTTCTCTGGAAAACATCATATAGATATTTCAGTAACACTGAAAAAAGAAAAACCAAGCATGATTACCATTGTGCCTTTATGGATCTTAAATTCTCAACTTCCTTTTAATATATTTTTTTCAATTTTGGGCATTGAACTCAGGACCTTGCACTTGTGAGGTAGCTGCAATGACACGGAGCTACATTTCCAGTCCCCTTTTAATAATTTTTTAAAGCTTATCTACTTATTCACTTATTTTGTAATAAATGAATAGCCAAAATGTGTTTGATTTCATATGGTATTCTGGAGATGAAATCAACAAAATGAATCAAATAGATATTTATAAGAATTAGAAAATGGTAGTAGAAATACTGCATTCTTGCTGTATACACATTCCTGTGCTTCTGAGTTGTCAGCTGTACTCTCTAGCCTGAAATTCTCATCATTTCTTTTCTTACTATAGTAAGGTCCTCTAATCTCCACCAAGCTCACTAGTCTATCCTGAAGTTCTTATTCATTGAGCCTGAGCTTCAGTACTACCTCTTCTTTCCTCATTTATTTTCATGTACTCCTTTGTGTTCCTCTGGTCTGTTATATTTTTGTTATAACCTCCCACAATGTATTATATTGAATTTCTAGAGAAGATATCATCATCCAAGAGGACGATAATCTTAGGGTAGAACCACCTACTTTAGGTACTGATACATGTTTCACAAGATCTCAATCCTGAAAACCAATTCTCTTATAATATCCCTGGTCTAACATTTGGATTGATATAGTTAAACTAGTGAGAGTTGGCTGCTTTGAGTGACCAAAGTATTTCTTGGTAAGAAGGAATTTTGCTATTGGGAGAGTCTTTGGAATTTATTGATCCCTTTCTCAGTACTGTATTTTTTTTTTTTTTTGAGACAGGGTCTCGCTTTGTAGTTCAGGCTGGCCCTGAGCTCACTATGTAGCCCAGGCAAGCCTTGAACTCAGCAATCCTCCTGTCTCTGCCTCCCGAGTGCTGGGATAACAGGCGTGAGCCACCACGCCCGGCATTAGTACTGTATTTTTGAATCTGTTTTCTATTTGGAAATTTTAATCAAGATCTCCTTTGTCTAAACAAAAATAACTATAATTCATAGTTCTTGGAGTCTTCCAGCAGAAAGTACCCTTTATTCCTAAATCAGGGTCTAACCCAGATTCTGCTGTTGAGTTTGAGCTCTGTGTATCCAAATTCTTTGGGGTTTCTCCTCTTGGAAATCCTCATGGGCAGAGATGATGGACCTGGCTTACCCTGGCTAATGAGAGCCTATTATGTACATATCTTCTCAGTGGAAGTAGCTCATCATGGATATATGTGCATCATGGAAATCAGCAAAAGATGCACGCAGGTCATTTCCTGGGAGAGCAGATTTATCAATATGCTCCTTCTTATAGGTTCTTAAAGTCAAGCTATTCAATTAGAATATTTTCTTTCCTCACAGTTCTCTACTTTTTTCTTTTCAACCAGATATCACCATTCAGAATCCTGGTCACTGTCTCTGACTTGTTTGTCTCCTATGGTCATATCGTTATCTTCAGTGTGATTGGTGAAGTGCTGTTTTTCCTTCCCCCGCTAGTAATACATGCATATGGGGGATTCTATGATGTTTGGCCTAGGCCACAGGACTTCATTATTTGGAGTGGTGTGTAACCAGATGTAACATGTGTTTTCATTTTCTTCTGCCTAACTGCTGCAGACTAAATATAGCAGCAGCCTCATCTTGACCAAATTCTGAAATAGGAGATTTAAAAAAAAAAGCTCTTTATTATATGGGAACTTTATTACCTTTAACACGGGTTTCATCTGATGTAATCTTCGAACCCCTTCTTCAAGTAATGTTTTAAAATGCGTGAAATAATAAGGTGGAAAAGAACTGCTAAATATAGCTTAACATGGGAAAGTGTTTATAAACAGTAACTGGTTTATAATATCATGAACTCTGTCCTAGTTTAAACTGACAATAATGTACTGTTTATAAATTTTGTAAAAGCGTCCCCATTTTGTTCAGTGTCAGTGTTCTCAGAACTGAAATCAACCTCAGGTTTGTTTAGATGTCTCAACCTTGAGACACAGGAAAAGCCACAACCCAGATGACCCATAGGCCATGAGCCAGCTTAATCTTTTGCTTAAACATAGTTATGTAACTTCTACTTCCTGCCAACTGTAACTGACTTCCAGCTAGCTAACCAGTAGAACTTAATGAACCTGTGGAATGTGCAACCAATGAAAAGTGCCAAAGTAACCTTGCTCTCTAAACCCACGATAACTGCCCTGCCGTACCACAGACAGTGAGCCAATAAGGGTCCGTTTCCTGGACTGGTCATTGTCTGATAATAAATTTGTTATTTTACCCAAATCTCCTGTCTCTGATTGATCATTTCAATTGATCCCATTGATCTGCCACTACAATACCATGTGCAGATAATAACAAAAAACAGTATTGCTGAGGCCCACTAATCAACGTTTCAAATAACCCAGTTGGTCACATAGTCACAGAACAATTCTTATTACCATGTGAAATAATAATTTAGCAGGCAAATTTTTTATTTACAGTAATTCCAGAGCATTGATAAGTGAATGGTATTCTGTGAATTTTTAATAACTGTTGTGATGTAAAGATATTGTGATTTCAAGTTGTTGACACAGGTACTGCTAAACTACGATGATTTCTTGTTCCTACTATTCATGGTTGAGGTTCTCTTAAAAGCTAGTGAAAATTTCAAAATATACTTTTCCCTATTCATTTCAGAGATGTCCTCATGCTACCCATGGTCTCATTTGGGGCATATCAACCCAAGGTCATGGCTCGAGGCAGATATTGCAAGATTCCGGATTCCTGGATGTTCCCAAAAGGCCAAAACTAAATGGACTTATGCATGAGAGGGAAATTCACACCTACCTTGTTTTTTGTTTGAGTCCTTACTCGGGATATTTTCTCCCCTCACAGTCGTTCTTCCTGTTTATAACCACGTGGTAAGTATGTTTTAATTCATAGACCTTTTTCTGTCATCACTATTGCTATGTATTTCCAATGTATTACTTTCACATTTCTTTATTTAGAAATGGTTTATTGTGGCTTAATTTATGTGCAATAAAAATGTATGGATTTTGATTCAATTTTATGAGTGATGACAAATGCATACACCTGTGTGGCACAATAGTCAGTAGAGAACATAGTTATGCCTTTTGTGCTTTGAGTCCCAGATAATCACTGATCTGTCTCAGACACTGTAGATTAGATTTAGTATTTCTTTATTTTGGAGACAGGGTCTCGCTTTGTAGTTCAGGCTGGCCCTGAGCTCACTATGTAGCCCAGGCAAGCCTTGAACTCAGCAATCCTCCTGTCTCTGCCTCCCAAGTGCTGGGATTACAGGTGTGAGCCACCATGCCCGGCGATTAGATTTAGTTTTCTAGGGATTTCATATAAATGGAATTATATAGAATGCATTCTTTGTGTCTGGCTCCCCTGATTCAGTGTGATGGTTTTGAGTACTGATCTCTGTTAGTGCCTTTATCAGTGCTTTGTTTCTTTTCAATATTGAATAGTTACATTTTGTGGATATAACAAATATTTTTTTCTGTTTATCATTTTATTAAAATTTGAGTGTCTCAAGTTTGAAGCTATTGTGAGTAAAATTGTTACTAAGTATTTATATATGGTATAGTGTTCTACTTAGACAAAGATTTTTATTTCATTTGAGTAAGTACCCAGGAGTTGAATGACCAGTCAGTTTATGTTTAACTTTTGATACAGAAAGTCCTTTTGGACTTTATTACTCAGAAATTATAGGTAAATTTGGAGAGAATCTTTATGGTAACAATATTGGCCTTCCAATTCATGCATATACTAATGCAACTCTGTTTGAACTTATGAACACTTGGTTTCAATCAATGGAAGGGCCATGGGAAGTTTAGGCTTTGTATCATCTCTGTCTACTTTATTGACCCTTGAACTAGAAACTGTGTCTGTACATGGGTAACACATGAGATTACCAAGTCAGTTATATCAGGCTTCCTCAGTTTTTGTGAGGTTCTGTGAAGTGTTATTATTGTACACACAACTCAGGAGTCCATAAGAATCTGAGAGTAGTTCTCAACCAGATTCTGGGCCCTTTCTCTTTGAGATTTTCATTTTTCTTAGATTTCTCTGCTCCTTTCCCAGTCACTCTGCTTTGAATGTATGAAACCTGTAGGTCACAAATCTGCGGTTTTGTGCTTGAATTTCAGTTGCCCTACACAGTGGGCACTGAGGCTAGGGTGTCCAAGGAAAAGCCCTGAAAAATGTAGATTTGACCCCTGTGGTCCTCGTCTTCTGGGGTTTCAGTCCCCTCCAGTGTTTGACTTTTCTCTTTGATATGTATAATATAGATATATACACAGAGGATTTAATACTGTTATCTGGAAAATGAGTCTCGTATAAACAACTGAAATGTTTTTGCAACTTTGATTTATCATTCTTATATCTATGTAATTTAGTTTTTTCCTACTAGTAGTCTGTTATATTTTCTCTCTTTGGTCTTTTGTATTAATCAAAATATTTTGTTATTTCATCCCACCACTTAGCCTGTAAGTTATACAATCTTTCTTAGTAATTTTTACTATGTTTTACAAACAAACATACATCTTTGACCTAATACTGTCTAATACTAATTTGTACTTTTAATTTATGATAAGTAAAAGACTTTATAAAGGGGCCTGGGATTTAGCTCAGTGGTTCCAGCACTTGCCTTTGTAAGCACAAATCTCTAATTTGATCCCCGGGGACCACATACCACAGTGGCGGGTGTGGTGACTCATGCCCACCAGAAATCAGTACCACACACTACAGTGCTGGGTATGGTAACTCACGCCTATAATCTCAGCACTCGGGAGGGAGAAGCAGGAGGATTGTTGAGTTTGAGGCTTTCCTGGGCTACATAGTGAGCTCAGGGCCAGCCTGAACTACAAAGTGAGTCCTAAAAAAAACGGACTTTACAAAACTATACTCCAACTACTTTTAAGTTCCTCATATTTTCTGTTGTTGTTAGTATTGTCAGTCATTTTAATTCTAGAAATATATTAGTAGTAGTACATAACAAAATGACTATATTTTATATAATCCTTATTCATTTAAACAGTACATTCTTCCCCTTTTTCATCTTTTTACATTCCTATATTGTCATTAGGGGCATTTTTATTCTGCTTGAAAAATTACCTTGATAGAAATCTCATAATTCTTCTGATTTTACTTTAATTTCTGAGAGATTGCTGAGTATAACTCAATTTTGCTGAATATAAGTCAAATGTTTGTTTGTTAGAGGAATGCACCAGTATTTTGTACATATTCTTCATCTTCATTTCCCTAATTATTCTTTTCCCCTCTTTTTTTCTGGGATATAGAGGTCTCAAGCGCAATGGTCCTGTTTGCTCTTTGGGGCTTCAAACAGATTAAAAATAAAATGATTCAGCTTTTCTAGTGTTCCCAAAAAGGAGTTACAAATTAATATGCTATTTTTATCAACATGTTAAATATACTTATAAATGTATGCTACACAGTGTGAATATATTATACATACTGTGCATTCTATTAGATTGAGGAAGTTCTCTTCCAGAAAACAATTTACTAAGTGTTTTTCCCATCAATGAAAGTGGAAAAATTGTCCAAATATTTTCATGATTCATTGAGATAGTTATGTATCTGTGTGTATGTACTATACTTGTTATATATAGTATTTAATTGAATTAACTACATGAGCTTCTGTGGCTGATATATGCAAATACAGCTGCTGTATTTAATAGTGCTTTCTTCTTGTCACACACCTAGAGCAAAGATGACTAGAAGTGGCCGTTTTAAGCTTGTCTGGTTTCCATCATTAGTTTTAATCTTTTACCATCTTTGATTGAATATATGGTAACTGATTATATATTTATGTGAATGATATTTCTTTTTAAAATTGGAATATACTTGCTTGATTTAATGCCTTCTGTTAGATTCTAAAATGGAGTTTGTAAAGTGCTTTTCTCATTAACAGAAATTGAATTACTGTCAAAAGCTTTTTCTGGTTCATTGAGATAGTCAAATAATTTTTAAAAACTTACATATTAATGTATCTTTTACTTAATACATTAGTTCATTAATTATTTTCTGAAGCCAAACCATCTTACCAGCAGTTTTAGCTTAACTCTGTTGCACTGTTGGTGAGACTATAAGTAATATAATGTTATTTGAAAGCAGTATTGCAGTATTTTTTTTGCTTTAAGTTGTACTCATAGAGCTTTTAGTTCCAAGCAGTCCAACTTTACAAGATCAAAGAGGATTTATTAGCGAGGTCCAGAAAGAATCATATGTGTATAGTTGTAGGAAATTCAACTTTCATATTTAATCTTATGAAATGGTAAAAAATATAATGGGCACGTTCTAGGAGACACTCCCCAACCGTTGGAAGCAGTTCAAGGTTCACATAAAATGTTAAATGCTTTTTAAAAAGTGCTAAGAAAGTAATGATTAATCTTTTTCACAATATTCTAATTGTAAATTAAAAATATAAAATGCAATATAAAGAAACACATACATATAAAACCCAAATAAATAGGATCCTCCTGGTTTTCTGACTTCTCATATGTCTGGCTACTCACTTTAGGTTCTTGCCCCTCTGCCAATCCAAACTTGATAGTCCCAAGCAGGACCCATCTCTCTAGAAAGCTTTCTAGATAATTCCAGACCACATTGATGCTTCCTATATTTTGAACTCCTGCTGTATATTTATACACTTTCCATCCAGACACATGAAACAAGGCAGAGAAACTTTATCAGCTGTAAAGAGATATTTTTCACATCATTCTCCCTCTCTCTAAGCACCAAACATGTTATTTCCATGCTTGCTCCCTGTGGAACACTGGGCATTTTTGCTGGTTGGTGCTCAGGAAAATATTTTACCTTCATAATATGTCATACTCAGAACAAACCTGTCTGTGTTAGGAAGGGAGGCTGCTGCTGTCATTGTTTTTAACTTTCCACATTGTTCTTTTGATCTTTCTCCCTTTGTTCTTTCTCTTATTTGAGAGAAGACCTTGGCAGAGACATGGTCTTTCTAGTTTCATTTGATTTCTGCTCTCTCCCTTACTGAGACAAGATTAGAGACAGAGAATGGCAGATTCTCCACAGTTTTTCTTACCTGTTACGAAGGCCTTCCCTCCTGGGTAGCAGGGAAAGTGATTCCTGTGAGTCTTAACTGGCTCTTCTAGATGTATAAAATTTCATTGTCCTCAGTCTGTATTCATTATCATTTGGCTTATAATCTTTGGGTGTAGAAAGAAGCAATAAAAAATTGTGCAATTGTGAAACCAAAGTTTCAGTTGGATAGGAGGGACAAGTTCTGCTTTCTTCCAGTAACGAACCCAATCGCTTCTCGGCCTTTTGGCTAAGATCAAGTGCAGTAACGAACCCAGCAAGAAAAAAAATTAGGAAAACAATATGATTCACAGTAGCTTCAAGAAATATTAAATATTTAGAGATTAATGTAACAAAGACAGTAAAAAAATCTGTATAATGAAATCTGTATTACTCTCACCAAAGAGGATGTCAGAAAATGGAAAGTGGGCTGGGGTTGTAGCTCAGTGGAATAGTGCCTGGCTGGCAAGCATGAGATTCTGAGAAAGAAAGAAAGAAAGAAAGGAAGGAAGGAAGGAAGGAAGGAAGGAAGGAAGGAAGGAAGGAAGGAAGAAAGAAAGAAAGAAAGAAAGAAAGAAAGAAAGAAAGAAAGAAAGAAAGAAAGAAAGAAAGAGGAAAGAGAGAGAGAGAGAGAAAGGAAGGAAGGAAGGAAGGAAGGAAGGAAGGAAGGAAGGAAGGAAGGAAGGAAGAGAAAGAGAGAGAGAGAGAGAAAGGGAGAAAGAGAGAAAGAAAGAAATTACCTGTTCTAGGATAGGTAGAACCAATATAGTTAAAATTTTGTACTTCCCAAACTGATACATTTAATGTAATTCCAATCAAAATCCCAGTAGCATTTGTCACAGATATGGAAGAAACAATTCCAAAATTCATATGGAACCAAAAAAGACCCAGTTTATCAAAAGTAGTCCTGGAGGGCATGACCACAGTTGGACACGATTGAAATGGTTGTGTACTGTGAGACACTCATCTAAACTGGAAGCAGCTCAAAGTTCGGTACAATGTCAAATGTTCTTTCAAAAATGATAAATGGAGAAAGTAATAGTTAATCTTTATTACAATATTATATTAATTTTTATTACAATATTACAAATAAATATGTAAAGTATAGTGTAAAGATGTATACGTATTTAAAGCCACAAATAAAAAGAATCTGGGTTTTCTACT
The DNA here is from genome assembly GCA_004025085.1 of Thryonomys swinderianus. NCBI lineage: Eukaryota > Metazoa > Chordata > Mammalia > Rodentia > Thryonomyidae > Thryonomys > Thryonomys swinderianus. The sequence goes on from PVIC010004456.1 coordinate 32,728, forward strand.
TTATGATGCATATGGCTGCCCTCTGTAGGCATATTTTAAGTTATATCACAAGGCTATGTGATGAAGACAGTATGGTAAGGAGACAGAGACACCTAGATCAATGGAACAGACTAGAGGACGCATAAACAACCCCAGGTAATTCAGCCATCTGATCTTTGACAAAGGTACTAAAAATGTGCTGAAGGAAAGACACCCTTTTAAACAAAGAGCACTGGTAAAACTGGTTATGTATAGGCATGAGAATGAATCTAAACCTGTATCTCTCACCATCCACTAAAATTCAATAAAAATGTTTCAAAGATCTAAGTATTAAGACAGGCTAGCTTCTGGAAGACAAAATAGGTAAAACTCTTGACAACACAGGCATAGGGAAGTGCTTTTTTTTTTTTCTTAAAGAGCCCCAATTGCCAGAAATAGCACCAAGAATCAACAATAGTTATTATATCAATTTAAAAAGCTTCTATGCAGCAAAGCAAACAAGCAGGAGTAAAGAGAGCCTACAGAATAGAGAACATTTCTGCCAGATGCTCCTTGGCTAGAGGAATAATACCTAGAATATATAAAAACTCAAAAAATATTAGACCCCTAAAATAAAAGACACAGTCAGAAAATAGGCAACTAAAATGAATGTACCTTTTTCAGCAGAAGTACATACAGACAATAAATTCATGAAAAAAATGTTCAACAGCTAATGCCAGTAGAGTAATGTAAATTAAAATAACATGGAGAGGCCGAGGATTTAGCTCAGTGGTTTTGGGACCGGCCTTGCAAATGCAAGGTCCTGAATTTAATCCCAGTACCACATACCACATTGCTCCATGTGGTGACTCACACCAATAAGCCCAGGACTCAGGAGGCAGTGGCAGGAGGATTGCTGTGAGTTTGAGGCTTGTCTGGGCTACATAGTGAGCTCAGGGCTAGCCTGAACTACAAAGTGAGACCCTATCTCAAAAAACTGAAAACAAACAAACAAAAACAACAAACAAACAAAACAACAAACAATACGGAGATTCTCACTCCAAAGAGAATTGCTCTCAAGAAATTACATAATAATAAATGTAGGGAAAAAAGGAGCCTTCTAGAGTGTTGGTAGAAATGTTTACTACATAACCACTTTGCAAATCAGTATTCCTCAAAAAACTAACAGTAGAAATTTCATTAGACATAGTATTCCCATTGTAGGTATCTTCTTGAAATTTTAAAGATATTATATAGCAGTATATGCATACCCATGTTTATAGCAGTGCTATTCATAGTAACTAAATCTTGGAAATAGCATGTATGTCCATCAAAAGATGAATGAATATAGAAAATATGGTATACACAGTACTATCTAACCTGTTTTGCCACAGGTTTAGCATTTCTGTTTTAATATTTAGATCTCTAATTCACTTTGATTTTAGTTTGGTGCATGGAGAAAGATGTAATCTTGTGTATATTTGCCCGTATTTCTGTTTAATGTGAATTAATAGCTGGTAAAAGCACCTGCAGATGCTTCATTAAAGAAGAAAATAGTTCTTGAGTTCCATCATTTATTTTTCTGCTTTTGTCTCTTTTTGAGATTTTCATGGATACCATTTGTACGGGTTTTGAGAATAGCCAGACTTATTTAAAACACTAACAGATGAGAACTGATAGTATCAAGGCTTACATAGACTTACAAATAAGAGACTGAAAGTTTGATAGCATAAAATTATATGTAATTATGTATTATATGTTGCCATTGTATGTTTCTGTGTATTAATTTTCAGGTGCATGTGCCATTTTACTTGGTATATGGATAAATGGATACTCATGATGTAGCCCAAATACCTTTGTTCGCAAATTTAACAGTGAGTTAGCAAGAAGAAAATAAAGGTGACTTTAAAATTGTTAAACACTTCCATCTATCTTGTAAATTGAGATAACATGATAAGATCGATTTCATAAGTGTGCTGCTATTGTTTGTGTACAATAAGAATTTTCTTGGTTAAAGACATAGCTTAAAATGTTTAAATGTTATTTGGTTTTCATGAGTCATATAAAGCATTTAAGGTATATTTATGTTGGCTATAATTAAAAGGTAAAGATTTCTGTGTTTAAGGCAGTAAGAATTTTCTCTGCATATTGAAATGCTCTTGGTTAAGCTTTTGAAACTAGATTGAAAGCAAAAGGTTCTGTATTTTACTAAAATGAGTTTCTTGTGTTCTCACAATTGCAAAAGTGAAAGACTTTGCTTTGAGAAGAGAGCCCACAGGACCATACTGTAGAATGGCAGCAGCCTAAGAAAGTCATTTCTCAGGATTTGGTGCCATCCTGAGTGGTGTAATCCCTGCAGCCCAGAGAGAAAGAAGCCTGCATACTGCTTCAGCTGGGGTCAGACCTTGGCATGCAGGCTTTCGATGTGTGCAGAATGCCAAGCTGTTGATTCTAAAGGCTTCTATTCAGATTTTCAGAAGAAGGCCTGGGACGGTCAGGGATTTAGCTCAATGGCAGTGTGACTGCCTGGCAAGTGTAAGGTTCTGATGTGGATTCTCAGTACCAGAAAGAAAATGTACTTTAAAAAAAAAAAAGAAATGAAATGAAAGACAGAAAAATAAGGCCTCTGAAGCCAGGTGGCATGCCCCTGAGAGGGCAGTGTGTGAAGCCATGAGTATGAAGCTGAAATTGCAGTGGAGACCCTAGAATTTTGGAGAAGTCAGGAATGTGGGTCATCTGAGGAATACTACAAGGAGAGAGCAGAGCTCACACAAGAGAAGTCGGGAACTACAACCACTGGCAGAGGTGTGGGAGTAGAGCCACCAAGCCCTTTTGAGTCTACATCTGGTCACAGATTGCCTCCGATGCTGGACGGGGAATGACAGGACTGAATATTTGCCCTGCTGGATTTTGGACTTGCTTTGGTCCCACTCCTCTCTTTCTTCCTATTTGTACCTTTTGGAGTGGTAATGTCTGTCTTATGTTATTGAATGTTGGAAATATTTAACTGCCTTTTCATTTGTGCTGGGGTTTTGTAGCTAGCAGTTTGTCTTAACTCTCAGAGACTTTTGACCTGGACTTTTCAGCAATGCTGAAATTCTAGGATTTTGACAACTCTTGGAGATGGACTAAATGGCTTTCAATAAAGAGATATGCTTGGGGCTGGAGGGTTAGCTCAGTGGTTCCGGTGCCTGCCTCGCAAGTGTAAAGTCCTGAGTTCGATCCCGGTAATCACATACAATGCCGGGTGTGGAGACTCACGCCCACCAGCAATCAATACCACATACCACAGTGGCAGGTGTGGTGGCTCACTCCTGTAATCCCAGCACTCTGGAGGCAGAGGCAGGAGGATTGCTGAGTTTGAGGCTTGCCCGGGCTATATAGTGAGCTCAGAGCCAGCCTAAACTACAAAGGAAGACCCTGTCTCAAAAAAAAAAAAAAAAAAAAAAAGATATGCTTGTATTTTTGGGAGACCAGAGGCAGATTTTATGGCTTGTGCCAAGTTGACCCCCCCCCCAAAGCCTCATGTCATACATGAGGGTTTTTTGAGAGATATCTGAATCTGGAGTGTGTTTAATTAATCATGTGATGCTAGGATTAAAGTTGGGTGATTACTCAGTCAGTCCACTACTTGGAAGGCATAACTCTGCCTAGGATTAAGGGTGTGAGTGCTACACCTGCTCTAAAATGGATAGCATGTAAAAAATATAGGAAATGAAAAGAAGGCTAATACACTCTTGCCTGCTTGCTTGCTGTGGAGCATTTCTCCTCTGTGCTACCCCGTGCCTGCCACCCTACCTTAGAACCAGCCAACTATGGTCTAAATGTCTACAGATTGTGAGCCAAATAAATTTTTCCTCCTTTAACTTTGGATGTTGAGTGTTTTGTTTTAGCAACAAGAAAAGTAACTAAGACAACCTGTAATCTTATTAGTCAATTTTAGTTTGATCTACATTATGTGCACATGTAACTTTGCCCCTAACAAAGGGTTTTAGTGGCAACCCTTTGAGGACCCCTCCTGTCTCTCAGGAGTTATTTCTATTCCCCAATATGCCTTTCCTATTCTTTTTTTTTTTTTTTTTTTTTTTTTTAAGACAGGGTCTCGCTTTGTAGTTCAGGCTGGCCCTGAGCTCACTATGTAGCCTGGGCAAGCCTCGAACTCAGCAATCCTCCTGCCTCTGCCTCCTGAGTGCTGGGATTACAGGCGTGAGCCACCACGCCCGGCACTGTGGTATGTGGTGTTGATGGCTGGTGGGTGTGAGTCACCACGCCGAGCATTGTATGTGGTTACCGGGATCGAACTCAGGACCTTGTGCTTGCGAGGCAGGTGCCGGAACCACTGAGCTAAATCTCCGGCCTCTGCCTTTCCTATTCTTAAAAAAAGATTATTTAGTGTATGCTTAAATAAGGTTTTCATTTTTCTGTTATATATACTTTATGCCTGAAAATATTTGTCCTGATGATCACTCCTGAAGAGTGACTGTGGAAACCAGGGGAAGGGAACGTAACTAGAACCTTTACATTAGATTCTAGTCTCCTGTGAGTCAACGGCACACAGCAAAATAATAATTAATAAGTAGGCAGAAATGAGGTTCAGAGAGGCTGAGTCTGGGCCTGATCCATGCTACTCTGGGTAGCAAAAGACCCCAGGCCTCAGCACACCACAACCTTTATTCAGCACCTCTAGAGTAACAGAATGTAACAGACCCCACGGGCAGGGCAGACACCTCCAATTGTCCTAGAGACAGGCAGATGAATATCTGGCTGGGCTGGGCAGACACTGGCAATGAAGTAGTTCCACTTTGAAGCATCACAGCATGTGGGACCACCAGAGTCTTTGTTGTTAGCAGAGGTGAAGATGAATTGAGTCCAGAATCCATCTTCACCAGGATGGTCTGATCAAATTTGATCTACCAATTATGTCTCCCGAAACATCTTCCCAACAAGTGATCACTTTTCTCATAATTTTGGTGATAGGTTTGGTTTTTGCAAAAGAATAAGGAAGCACAGGAGGAAAGTAGGTGTCTTTCTGTGTTTTAGTTTTTCCTATTACAGAAAGTTCCAGCTCTGAGACCTTCCTTACCTTACATTCATATAGATGAGGCAGATACTTGGGGATGGTGCTATTGTGCCTATAGTGGTGGCTAATGGAATGGAAGCAGTAAAGCTGGCCATACAGGACATTTGCAGGCAGACCTAACATGCATATTTTCATTAAATTGTGAAAAGAGCTGGGTGGTTCACAAAAGTCATCTGTATTGCCTTTTCTAACCACAGATACAAAATCCTTCAGCTGCTCTTGTGGAATATGTCATCAAGGAAGCTCAGAGTCTTGGTAGAGTTGGCACCAAAGAATGTTAGCTTTGACTACAGAAGCGTGACCAGCTGTGTCGTGGCCAACATGATCTGTTCCTTTCTCACAAGTAGATATGTCCACAGTGACAAAGAATTTCATCAATGGCTTTCAGTCTCATTATTCCTGCTGTGTACTTCCACTGTGTTTTGTGAACGCACCCAGGAGATTTTCCAGGCTTGAATAGCTTATTGAACCACACAAAAGAGATATGATTAAGTAAGGATTTAAATTCATACCAGTGACACAGGAGAGTTAAGGCCTAACTCCCCACCTGAAACATGAGTTTGTGTTCTCTAAAAATTGAAGAGTGAATTTTAGGAATGACAGAGGTTTGAGTAGGAAAATTTTATTGAGAGAGAAAGCTTCTGCCTTAAGAGAGACAGAAGGGGGAACCCAGAAAGTGGGTAACACCCCCACTCACTTTTTAGAGGGCTTTTATGGAGCAAAGCCACAAGATGAGGTGGGTCTGAAATAGGGAGCTACCAATAAGATTCAAAAAAGGGTTGCAATTGACCAATGAGTACAGTAGGAGCTTCTAATAAGATTTGAAAGAAATGGGCAAGCCATGGCTAACCAATGGGTAAATGACAAGCGCAGTTACTTCAGCAACTTCGATCGAATAAGGTCCAATGAGAAATCAAGCCCTAGAGGGTCTTTCTTGTCAAGAGACTCCTCCAGGTGGTTCAAAGTCCTGGCCTGCTGTCTGGGGAATTTGCAATTGTTGCATTCCCAGGAAGGGGCCAGATCTGGATTTTGACATTCCATCCTGGGAGAATGAGGTTTGCTGGTCACTGCTATCTGGAAGTGTAGTTTCTCATTGATGGTGTTGGCCTTTGAGGGTGTCCTTTTTGTAAGTTTTTCAAGAGCCAGCCCTATCTATCTACCTACATATGTCTAGCTGGCTTTTCTACCTATAACATTCCCCCCTCTGAAGAGGTACCCAAACTGCCGTGAGGGGCAATGGGTGAAGACTGATCTAACATCTTCAGGCTGGAGAGGGGCATAGTTGTAACGGCAGTCAGGGTCACTCTGCAGAGGGTCTGTCTAAAGGCCCATGTGTTGTTATCTTAGGTAGGTGTATTGCCTTGAGTCTGGAGGAGACAAAGAGCAAGAAAACAGTTATGATACATGGACCAAACAGCAAGGCCAATAGTATTATTATGAATATGACAAATAAGTGTTTCCACCAGAAGGAACCCATAGTAGCCTACCACAGAGTGGATAAGGAGAAGGTCCACAGTGTTTTAGAATCTGACATAGCATCAACAGAAACTGAGATATTTGTGGATGGATCAGGGATATATATATACAGCGTTCAGCTTTTATAATCACACCCCCTTTGGGCTGTAATGAAAATTTTTAGTGTCATCAGGTTTTGGAGGACAACTTATTTTACTTCTATCACCAGAGCTATAGCTCTCACCATAGAGACTGCCAGGACTTTTTACCAAAACTGATTTAATACTGTCAAATTATGAACATATTTTTTTTACTTCACTATTTGCATTATTTCAAACCAAAGCAAGTTTACATCCTCTCAAACCTTCTACAACTTGCTACAAGCCCTCAAGTTGAGCTTTTTTTTTTCTTTTACACTCTGGCACAAGCAGACATTTTTACTTAAAAATCACTTTCTTTTTTTCCTTCTACTTACTACCAGCCACTACTTTTCTAGTTGCTTTCCAGATATTAAAACTTGTAATAACATTTTGCAGTCTTTTTCCATCTCAAATCAGTATAAATATTGACTTTTTGTCCCTTACTGAATTATAAAGCCCTGGTTAAAGCTATGAGCTTTGCTAGCTGCGTACTAGTGTCAGGCACAAGTGACTAGTGCCAGGCACAAGGAGGAACTCTCAAGCATCTGGTATAGAGTCACTACTGAGTATCTTGTCTTTTTTTCATTCTTATAAAAGAGCTGTCATCACAAAAGAGAAACAGATCAGAATTCACAAGGGGTATGTCTAATAAGTCTTTTCTGGCTGCACATGAACACAGAATTACCTGTTTGCAATCATGTCTTTTAGCTTTAACTTTTTTTTTTTCTGGTAAAAAGTGGTAGGGTTTAAGGAGGAACATGTCTTTATTCAAACAGCTGGCCCTTTTAAGAAAAAGGCTTAATAATTAAGAAGGCAACTGTCTGATAACCATAAGCTCCCTTTAGATGAAGGAAGCCCTGTCACATTATGAGGTGTATATACGATAAGGTCTTTACCTAAGGTCAGTTTGGATGCCTCTGGCATGAAGAGAGCTGCTGCAGCCACAGCTCAGAGGCATGCAGGCCAACCTTTTGCTAAGAGATCTAACTCATGGCTTAGGTACCCTACAGGTTGTTGAGCAGGTCCTCGATCTTGTGTAAGCACTCCTAAAGCTATGCCCTACCTTTCATCGACATATAGATTGAACTTTTGTCCTATTGGCAAGCTCAATGCTGGGGCATTTAGAAGGGCTTGTTTGAGCTTTTTGAAAGCTGCCTGGGAATCGGGTTCCCAGGTTAAAATATGGGTTTTTGCCTTTTGGATTTCTTTTATAAGTTGATAGAGGGGTCATGCAGTTTTACCATATCCTGCTATCCAAAGGCGACAAAAACTTGAAACTCCTAAGAATCCCCTAAGTTGTTTTAGAGTTTTTGGCTATGGGTAGGAAAGAATTGGTTCTCTGAGTTCCTTCAGATATAATAAGGCCTGAGTCTCTGAGTTCCTTCAGATACAATAAGGCCCAAATATTTTACTTCAGGGCTGCAAAGTTGTGCCCTAGATCTAGAAATCTTAAAACCTCTGTCTGCTAGAAAATTTAGCAGAGCCTGAGTTCCTTGGCTACAAAGTTCTGAATAAGCACATACTAGTATATCATCAACATATTGTAATACTGTGACCTGGGAATATTCAAAACATGCCACGTCATGAGAAAGCACTTGTCTAAAGAGGTGAGGGCTGTCTCTGAATCCTTGGGGAAGCACAGTCCATGTCAACTGAGAGGCCTGACCATAAGGATTTTCAAAGGTGAAAAGAAACTGGGAATCTGGAGGTAAAGGAATACAAAAGAAAGCATCTTTTAAGTCTAGTACTGAAAACCGACTAGCACCTTCTGGGATCTGAGGGAGAAGGGTGTATGGGTTAGAGACCATTGGGTGGATTGGCATTACTGATTGCCCCGCCTGTTCTACCTTTGGTTGCCCATACCTCAGGGTTTATTTCTGTCTCTACAAGTGGAAGACAGCGTACTTGTCCTGGATGCATATATATAATGGTATTTAAACAGGATAAAATATCTCACCCAAGAAGGGGAACTGGGCTTTCAGGCATAATCAAGAAGCAGTGAGTGAGTGAAGAAAAAGCCATCCCAGTTACAGCCTAGGGTTTGGGAGAAATAGCAAATTACCTCCTTGCCTGTGACTCCTTTCAGTGAAGTATGGCAGCTGGAAGGGAGGCGAGGATTGGAGAGAAGGACAGATAGAGAGGCACCAGTGTCTAGCAGCAGGCTTACTCCCCCCACCTCTATGGCCATAACTACCTGGGGCTCCTCCATGGAGACGACAGTCTGGCCAGAGGGAGAAGGCAGCGAGTGCCCCGGGCCCCTTCAGCTGGACCAGTTGATGAGAGGGGTGTGAACCTCGAGGCCTTCACCTCAAGGGGCAGGCTGCTCTCCAGTGATCACCTTTGCAGTTGGGGCACGGTCCAGGGGGCCTCCTGAGGTGGCCTGGTTCTTTACAGCAGTAGCAGGCAAGCTGAGTCGTCGAGTTCTTCTTGGAACCCCAAGAGTTAGACCCAGTCTATTTCTCTGAGAGCTGCAGCAAATGCTGAAGCCTTCTCTCAATCTCTCTGTCTCCTGTCTTTGGCTCCTTCCTGTTCCCTATTATAAAATGTTGAAGAGGCAATTTTTATTAAGGTCTCAAGTGAACTTTCCAGACCAGAAGCCCATGTTTTGTAACTTTTTTTAATATCTAGGGCTGACTGAGTAATAAGCTTGTCTTTAAGAACAATCTGTCTTTCTACTGAGTCAGGAGCTAGGGATGTATGTCTTATCAATGCCTCTCATAAGCAATCTAGGAAGACTGAGGGGTGCTCTTTTTCTCCCTGTTGGATAGATAATAACTTAAAATAATCAACTGGCTAATTTTTACCTTCTTTTAGACCGTGTAAGGACAGCTTGTGTTCCTAGCTCTCCTGGCTGCCTTTCAGCTGGTGATTAATAGTGCATGATATGGTATTTATCATGGGCCCTAATGGCAGCTTGTGGTATTGTTTTTACCTCACCAGAAGTAAGTGTCTAACTTAAAATTAGCATCCCATCTTTCCAGTCTAAGTCAAAGATTTGGGCAAGTCCTCTCAAAGTCTCAGTGTATCTATCTGGATCTTCTGAAAGCTTTCCTAAGGCTTGCTTGATTTGTTTTAGGTCACAAAAAGAAAAGGCCATGCAGACACAACCACATCCAAAAACATTGTCTCCTTCTTGTAAGGGGTATTGTCCTAGAGGAGCTTGAGATAAGGATGGATATAGCCCAGTGGAGGGTTGTATTATGGCTGGCTTACTCTGAAGCCTTGGAGGATAAGGAGGAGGGATCTCAGGCTCCACAGGACAAGTAAGAAAAACTTTTGTCTTAGTAGGTGGAGATTTAGTAAGAATTATTTTATAAACCTCAACCTCAGATTTAGTAATAGTAAGTTGAATCTTAACCAGAGCAGCCTTGGAGATTTTGTCCTTAGATTTTAAAAGGCAAGGATGGGAAGCCTCACTGGTAGGGGCTAGAACTGCCTGGCTTTTCTGAGGCTCACATTTACATTTTGAACACAAATAGGAATTATTCCTTAATGTAAAGAAGATCTCAACATACAGTAGTTCTGTCCATTTATTCTTTTTTTTTTACAATACAATATGAGTTATGAAATAGTATCATAATCAATACTTTCCTCCTTTTTCATCTTGGCTCTAGGGGTAAGTAGGCCATGTACAGGTGCAGAGAGATATTAAACTGCTCTTCTTCAGCAAGTGAGGATCGAACATTTCCCAGTATTTAAGAGCACATTCCAAGGGAGTAAGGGACTCAGATATGCAATTCCCCATCTGCAACAGAAACATGGTGCCTTATGAGTTTCTGTTTGACTGTACCCTGTCCAGTGCCAGTGCCAGCGAACTGGAGGTATATAACGTCTCCCGAGCCTTGTTCCACTCCAGTGTAGGTAGTTACCAACTGAAGAGAGATCCAGAAGATAAGTCAGACTGGAATTAGCTACCCTTACCAGCGCTTGACCTTATTTTCTCCCAGGAATTCACTCCCTTACTCCAGTGAGCACTTTTAGGGTGCCCAGACTGTATTCCATCCAGTGCCTACCTTGGTGAACTGGAGGTATGTAAAATGTTTTCTTAAACCATTGTTTGTGTGCTTTAGACTGTACTTGGTTAGTGCCCTTAGTGACAAACTGGAATAAGATGAAACTAAAAGATTTGACCCACTGCTTGTTGTTTTTCTTGAAAGAGGGGGAAGCTTAGGTTAATGGACAGAATCAGGACACTCTTGCAGGAGACCACATCTAGAAATAGTTGGTCAGAGACTTTTGCTTTGTGCCCCAGGCAGAAAGAGCTCTGAGGTATTCTATTAGATTTCTAGTCCTTTTAGGTAAAGCCCTGATGAGACCAGGCTGAGCGAGTAGTTTGGTTTGGACCAGTTTGCCCTGCACCAGCGCTAAATGTCAGTCTTTGTATCTCTGATGCTCAAGCCTTGACATCTGCTAGTATCCCTCTGTCAGTCTCATCTCGAACCAGCTGATCATTTGAAATTCATAATTTTAGTCATAGTCCACAAGTCAGTAAAGATCCCCTTATCAACTTCCTACACATGCCTGAAAGAAGGGAAAGGCCATCTAGAGTCCTATTTTATTTATCTATCATGTAAAGACATATATACAGGTCAGGCAGACAGTTGTTCTAAGTCTTTAACTTGGCTCCCTGAAGGAAGTCACCTGACTACAAAGGATTTTTAAACTCCCAGTTAGGTGGAAAGAGGTTTAAGGAAAGCTCCCCTTACTACCAAAGAGAAAGTCCAAATAAAGTTTAAGTCACTTAAAAAACATCTAGATATTACCACATAGCATTTTATAAATCCACAGTCAAAGTTTTCAAGTCTATTACCTATCAGCAAACATTTTCTTGTCTACATGAATGGTGGAACCTATGCCTAACGGAGACAAGATTTAGGTAGTCTAATTTTGGTAAAGACTTTGTATCTTTATGCCACGTGGGGTTCTATCTTGCTGGTAGAGAAAGGGGTCCAACCACATAACTTGACTAGTAACAGAGGCTTATGAAAGGGTTTTGCCAGCCTTGTTCAGAGCGCTCTGAGGCAAAGCACATCTGGTGATCACTGGCAAGGTCTCCCTTTCACCTCACTGAGGAGTTTTAGGTATGGACAAGAATGTGGAGATTCTCTCTTGATTACCCAGATGGGTGGTCAGGAGCCAGTTTCTTCTGGGGAACCTTCAGAACCCACCAAAGAGTCGCCTTGGCCAGGGTTCCTCAGTTGTTGCCCCAGTTTCCACTAGTTCCATGCAATCAAAGATCTGTCTCCAAAAGGAATCCAATTGCTTAACTCGTCAACATCCCACCCATGACTGCAGGTGGGGATTTACCAGAGGGCAACAGGAGAAACCTGTCCTCTGCTTTAAGAGTGGCAGCTGCCCTAGTGGCATTTAATGGCTGGCAGAGTAACCACTATTTGATTAAAATTGTATAAGGGACAGTAAAAAGCCTGAAGAGATCTATTTTATAGCATTTTAGGCAACAACCCAGTAGAAACACAACGTATACAGTACAAGATTAAAACACAGTTCTAACAAAAGACAATGTAACAGAAATCAGCAGTTTGCAAATATTTAAAGCATACAACTTAGAGTTTAGACTGTTTTTGAAGCAAATACTAAAAACAAGGACCAGAATCTGTAGAATAAAGTTAAACTTTATGAAGCACAGTTACAATTTGCAGAGAAAAGCCAACCTTTTACAATTTCTGAAGGAAAGAAAACTCTTACCTCCCTGCAGTTATCTCGGTAGAACTTCCAATATGACGCAGGAGAGTTAAGGCCTAACTCCTCACCTGAAACATGAGTTCGTGCTCTCTAAAAATCAAAGAATGAATTTTAGGAATGACAGAGGGTTGAGTAGAAAAATTTTATTGAGAGAGAAAGCTTCTGCCTTACGAGAGACAGAAGGGGGAATCCAGAAAGTAGGTAACCCCAACCCCCCTACCTCACTTTTTAGAGGGCTTTTATGGAGCAAAGCCACGAGGTGAGGTAGGTCTGAAATAGGGGGCTACCAATAAGATTCTAAAAAGGGTTGCAATTGACCAATGAGTACAGTAGGAGCTTCTAATAGGATTTGAAAGAAATGGGCAAACCATGGCTAACCAATAGGTAAATGACAAGCAGTTTCGTCAGCAACTTCGATTGAATAGGGTCCAATGAGAAATCAAGCCCTAGAGGGTCTTTCTTGTCAAAAGACTCCTCCAGGTGGTTCAAAGTCCTGGCCCACTGTCTGGGGAATTTGCAATCCTTGCATTCCCAGGGAGAGGCCAGATCCGGATTTTTTTTTTTTTTTTTGAGACAGGGTCTCGCTTTGTAGTTCAGGCTGGCTCTGAGCTCACTATGTAGCCCAGGCAAGCCTCAGACTCAGCAGTCCTCCTCCCTCTGCCTCCCAAGTGCTGGGATTACAGGCATGAGCCACCACACCCGGCACTGTGGTATGTGGTATTGATTGCTGGTGGGCATGAGTCACCGTGCCGAGCACTGTATGTGGTTACCAGGGATTGAACTCAGGACCTTGTGCTTGCGAGGCAGGCGCTGGAACCACTGAGCTAACCCTCCGGCCTCAGAGCTGCATTTTGACATTTGATCCTGGGAGAATGAGGTCTGCTGGTCACTGCTATCTGGAAGTGTAGTTTCTCATTGATGGTGTTGACCTTTGGGGATGTCCTTTTTGTAAGACTTTCAAGAGCTGGCCCTATCTATCTGCCTACATATGTCTAGCTGGCTTTTCTACCTATAGAACCAGGACAAAGGCTTTGGTGAGAAATAGAGTTGAGATAAATTGACTATTCAGAAAGTTAGATTTCTCTCTTGGATCTTTTCATTTTAGTCTTGCCATAATTAATACTTTCCAAGCTATTAGTAAAATTGAGGTCCAGACAGTAAGATCATAAGGCAAATTTTACAGTTTTCATGTAAAAGCCCTAAAAGCTTTGAATTCTTAGATTCTCAATTTCCCTCAAAAACAGAAACCTGAGCGTGTAGAAAGGGCACATATTTGGATTATGAATCTATACTTGATGGATAAATAATAACTAATATGTAGTTAAGGTCCTTCTAGAAAGGAGCTAATTAAGTTCTTATTTCACACCTGGCAACTTTAAGAATCCAGACTTAAAAGTGTCAAAAGCACTGGCGTTTTTTTTTTATCGGATTATATTAGAATTACAAAACTTCTAGGTGACCCTTGTTTCCCACCTGGGCTCATTTTCTATGTAGAAATGAGTTTTGGAACCCTAAAACATGTTACAATGTTCTCCAGATGGCACAAATGGGTTTTTTTGGTGAAGCCATTGAGATTTGTTTGGGTTTACTTTGATGATTGGCCAGAATAAATTTCTCCTTAAAAAAAAATAGTGTCATGCCGAATAGTGGAAATTTGAATGGGATATTTCATAAAATATATTTTGATCCCTTCCATCCTCTAAGTACCCAACTTGCCCTTCCCTTCCTTTTCAGTCTGTTAGTGAAAACTAACATTTTCTGTTAGTCTCCCTTCCATTTTCTCATGAAGCAGGCACAGTGCCTCTGAGGTAAATCCCCAGCCCTCTTTTTGCTTTTTTACTGATAATTTATTTTGTATAACAAGGGTTGGTCTTTTATAGGTTCATATATAGTATAACTGTCAGTCATGATATGCAAGCTTGACAGAATTTAAAAATGCTAGCAGAGCCAGAGATTTAGCTCAAGTGGTACAACACCTATGTTGAAAGAAATGTTAGCAGATTAGTAAAGTACACTTCTGGATCTGTCAGTATGCTGTTTCTGTAGGTGACTGGCATGTAGGCTAGCACACTCTGGCAAACAGAACAAACAGAAGTCTCCTTTCTGTTTTCATGTCCTCTGATTTTTTTCCATACTAGGGATTGAACTCAGGACCTTGTGCTTGCAAGGCAGGCCCAGCATCATGTCATCTGATTTGTGTTTTGTTGTGGGACCCACCCTTGGGAGAAATCACAGGATCCTTGTCTTTCTGAGTCTGACTTACCTCATTTATGTGATTGCTTCCAGTCCCATCTGTTTTCCTGGAAATGACATAATTTTCTTTCTTTCTTTCTTTCTTTCTTTCTTTCTTTCTTTCTTTCTTTCTTTCTTTCTTTCTTTCTTTCTTTCTTTCTTTCTTTCTTTTTTTTTTTTTTTTGAGACAGGGTCTCGCTTTGTAGTTCAGGCTGGCTCTGAGCTCACTATGTAGTCCAGGCAAGCCTCGAACTCAGCAATCCACCTGCCTCTGCCTCCTGAGTGCTGAGATTACAGGCCTGAACCACCACGCCCGGCTTTCTTTTTGTGTAATAATACTCCATTGTGGGTGTGTGTGTGTGTGTGTGTGTGTGTGTGTAGAGTCTACCAAAAAAAAGTATATGCAAGAAAAATAAAAAATTGCATAGATATTTTAATACTAAATTTATTGAGACATCTTGAGATTAATATAAGTTACCTTTGACCTGTACAATTATAAGTGGTGCTCAAATGTCCGGTGGCTTCCGGACATTAGTACAGTGACCTGCTCCAGTCTTTCTTTCTATCTCTCATCTCTCTCTCTCTCTCTCTGTCTCTGTTTATCTCTCTCTCTCTGCTTCCTGGCTGCAATGGATAGTACAGCTTTCCTCTGCATACATTTTGCCATGCCATTCCTGCCTTGGAGCTTGCCATCAATGGTCAGAACTCACTACAAGTTGTGCACCAAATAAACCTCCCCTCCTTTAATATGTAGGTGTCAGGTATTGTGACTCAGCAACAAGAAAGTTGATTAATATGTTGTCTCTTCGCTCTGTTGATTGTTTCTTTGCTATGTGGAAGGTTTTTGATTGGATACAGTCCCATTTGGGGAATTCTTGCTATTATTTCCTATGCTGTCAGGATCTGATTCAGGAAGTCTTTATTTCTGTCTATAGCTTCCCCTATGTAGTCTTCAAGCCCTTTCAATGTTTCTGACTTCTGCATATAACTACACAATTTTCACAGAACCATTTCTTTAACAAGTTGCCTTTTCTCCTCTACGTACTTTTTACCCCCTTGTCAAAATCAGGACTATAGGTGCATGGAGTTGTTTCTGTATCCTGTAGTCTATTCCATTGTTGCATATTTCTGTCGTGTCAGTACGGTTTTTGTTATTGTGTCTTTGTAGTTTGAAGTCCAATATTAGGATGCCTCTTTAGTTGCTCTTTTTGCCTGAAGTTGCTTTGGATTTTCTGGGTCTCTTCTAATTTCATATGAAATCTAGGATTGTTTTTCCATTCTTTGGAGAATATTGGTATTATTATTAGGAGTTGCATTGAATTTATAGGTTGCTTTTGATATATGGCCATTGTCATATATAGTTCTTTCACTTATGAAGAAAGGGTGGTTGTCCATTTTCTAACATATTCTACAATTTCTTTTTTCAGTATAATGTCATATTCATTATTGAGGTCTCTCACCTCCTTGATTTGGTTGATCCCTAAGCATTTAAATTTTGGGGGGATCTATTGTGAATAGAACTGACTTCCTGATTTCTTTCTCAGTAGATTCATTATTGGTGTACAGGAATGCTATTGTTGTGTTCATTGACTGTGTATCTACTACTTTGCTGAATTTGCTTATCTGTCTAGTGAAAAAAATTGTTTTGGTTTCTATGTAAAGTATTATGCCATGTGCAAATACTGATAGGCTAACTTATTTTCCTATTCATAGTCCTTTTCTTTCTTTCTCTTGCCTGATTATCTGGATAAAGTTTTAAGTACTGCCCTGAACATGACTGATGAGAGGACACCTTGTTTCATTTTGTTATATCAAAGGTGGGATGCACAATGGCCATCTGCACAGTAGAGAGAGAGAGAAACCAGTAACTGCCTAGCCCATGAAGTTGTAGGCCACAGAGTGAAAGATCGAGGATGCAGCACCAACCTGAGACTGAAGGCCTGAAAGCTTCGAAAGGCTGCTATGACCCTGCTTTGGGAGGCTGAAGAAAATGCACTCAATGCCCACAGACTAGATAGCAGCAGCGCAAGGTGTTCCCACTCAAGTAGAGTGCAGCTTCCCCAAAGGCAGCAGTGACTTCCTCTATTTCCCCTTTCATTCCATGTGGGCTGCAAGCCCATTGGATGGTGCCAGAGTGTGCTAGCGTACATGCCAGTCACCTATAGAAACAGCATACTGACAGATCCACAAGCGTACTTTACTAATCTGCTAACATTTCTTTCAACATAGGTGTTGTACCACTTGAGCTAAATCTCTGGCTCTGCTAGCATTTTTTTTTTTTTTTTTTTTTGCTTTTTGAGACAGGGTCTCACTTTGTAGTTCAGGCTGGCCCTGAGCTCACTATGGTGCCCAGACAAGCCGCTGCGAACTCAGCAATCCTCCTGTCTCTGCCTCCTGAGTGCTGGGATGACAGGCGTGAGCCACCACGTCCGGCATTGTCTGCTAGCATTTTTAAATTCTGTCAAGCTTGCATATCATAACTGACAGTTACACTATATATGAACCTATAAAAGACCAACCCTTGTTATACAAAATAAATTATCAGTAAAAAAGCAAAAAGAGGTCTGGGGATTTACCTCAGAGGCACTGTGCCTGCTTCATGAGAACAAAGTCCTAAATTCAATCCCTGGCACAAAAAAAAAAAAGGAAAAAGAAAAAGAAAAAATAGATGAAAAATAGAAAAAAGAAACAGAAATAAAGGATAATTGTCCCTGTTTCATTGATTTGGATGATCATCCCAGAATAGTTTTTCACTGCTGCCTTTAGACTCCTGTGCAGAGGTACCTCTAGTTCTCAGTGTCAATGTGGGGGATCAGTGCTGCTCCCTGCATTGGGTCCCCATCTGAGGCTTCCAGTCTGTGTCCCTGAAAAGGCCTCAAAACAAAGTGTACCTGGTTCTCGCATTTGGAATGCCCAGCTCCAAGATGGCGCCTGGATGCTTCCAAATGTTCAGATCTCCCACCCCCTCTTCAGTGGCAACTAGTGTGGGAGAGGAGCCTGTCTTTCTCCATCCCCAGAGCCCAAGGTTCCCAGCTGCTGCAGACTTCTGAGTTTCCTGCTCCTTAGCACTTGCTTCTTGCTATGCTTGGTATTGGAGAGATGAAAGCCAAGAATATCCAGTCTATCACTGTTCCTAGTGTTTCAGTTCTCTTTTTGGCCTGTGCTTCACTTAGAGTCTAATGCCAAGGAGAAGAGAGCTCAAGTATGGACTGTCTAGTTTGTCTCCCTGTGTCCTGAAGAGTCACCGCTTTCAGTCCCACAAGAGCCTTCCAAATTTCACTGTGGTCCACGACTCTCATGTAAAAATGAACAGGAAGTCTCTCTCCTGCTCCTATCTTTGGGTCACGTACCAATGGGAGAACTGTTTGACTCTGCTGGTCCTGAGGACATTGGCACTTAAGCTGGGTGCCAAGAGGCTTCTTCACCTGGGCATTTTTGTGTCTTTCACAGAATGGCAATGGCATATGTCTCCAGATCTGCACTGGGAGTGACACTTGAGAACAAGGAGGTTCATTCATACTACTATCTTGGTGTCTGGGCCATATTACAGGGAAAACCAGTTTGCTCAGCTGCAGCCTTGCTAAATGCCCACTACCACCTTCCTGTGAAGTTTTTGTGGATTTTACCAAATGATGTGATCTCCAGAACAGCCCTGGAAGTGGCACACTAGTTGGGAAGTGGTGGCTTCACTCCTTATGCCATCTTTCTATATGTTATTTGTAGTGGGTGGTGTCCCTATGACTTCATGCAGTTGTATATTTACTGGTCTTGGTGAAGGTCTCAGAACAAGATGTGCTGTTCTTTTTGACACCACTGCAATTCCTATTGTTGGCATTTTGGGGGAACCTCCTCTTAATTTCCATAATTAAAGTACTAATTTACATTCCTACTAACACATAAAGTTTCCATTTTCCTTCTGTCTTTGTTTTGTATTCTTTCTTTTATTGGTACATTTTATTGGTACATTATATATGCACATTACAATTACACTACACATTGAGAATTTGTACCAGTATATGATACAACTTAATTCTCATCTTTCCCCTCCCTACTACCCTCCACCCTTATATAAACAAGCTTTGTTTCCTTTTCTCTTTCCTCATTATTTATCCCTAAACCCCATTTCCCTTTGAATATTTACTATTTCACAATATCAATCATACATTCTAGAACACATTTACAACTTCAGTTTCTCATACCAGAGAAAAGATATGGTATTTACACATCTGTGACCTACTTATTTCACTTATGAGTATGTCCTGAAGGTACATCCATTTGAGTATAAATGATTCAATCTCATTATTGTTTATGGCAGAGTAATACTTCATTTTATTTTTTTAAAAACACATCTTTTTTATCCAGTCTGGAGTTGATAGGCATTTGGATTGTTTCCAAGATTTAGTTATCACAAACTGAGCTGCTATAAACATGGGTGCATATATGTCATATCATATGAATCTTGTAATAGTTTCATATATATCCCCAGAAGAGGAATAGCAGGGTCAAATGGGAACTCTAATTCTAGTTTTTCTGAGAAATTTCCACACCAATCTCCATAATGGTTGTACCAGTCTACATTCCCACCAACAGTGGAGGAGGTTTCCTTTTTCTCCACAACCTCACCAGGATTTGTTGCTGGCTAATTTCAAGAGAGCAGCCATTCTTTGTGGAATGAGATGAAATCTCAGTGTTGTTTCCATCTGGGTCTCTCAACTGGCCAGTGAGGCTGAGCATTGCTTCAGATACTTCTTTTTGTTTTTATTTCTGCATTATTCAGTGAAATTTATTGATACATTATATACACAGCTCACAATCACACACAATAGTGGGGAATTTATACCAAAATGTGACACGGGTCAACTCTCATTTTTACCCACATCCCTTTCCCCTGCTTCCCACCCCCTATATACACACTCTGTTATTTTTTTCTGAATCGCATTTATTCCTTCCCCTCATTATGTTCCCACACCAAATTCCTTTTGGATATTTCCCATTCTACAAAACTATCATACATTCTAGAGCTCCTTTATCTCAACAGGTGCTTATATTGAAGAAAAGATCCGGTATTTGCATATGTGCGATCTATTTATTTCACTTATTAGTGTGTCCTCCAGGTGTCCCATTTGCATATAAATGAATCAATCTTGTCATTCTTTATGGCAGAGTAATACTCCATTTAAAAACTCACATCTTCTTTATCTAGTCTCCAGTTGATGGGCATTTGGATTGTTTCCAAGATTGGGCTATTACGAACTGAGCTGCTATGAACAAGGTATACATATGTCTTTCCAATGTGATTTTAAAAATTATTTTGGGTATATTCCTAGCAGGGAGATAGCAGGGTCGAATGGGACCTCTAGTCCTAGGTTTCTGAGGAATCTTCACACAGATCTCCACAATGGTTGCACAAGTCTATAATCGCACCAGCAGTGGAGAAGGGTTCCTTTCTCCCCACAGCCTCGCCAGCATTTATTGTTGGTTGATTTTGTAATAGCGGCCATTCTTTGTGGAGTGAGATGGAATCTCAATGTTGTTTTCATTTGCATCTCTCCAATGACCAGCGATGTTGAACATTTCTTCATATGCTTCTTGGCTGTTTTGACTTCTGCCTCTGAGAAGTGTCTGTTCATTTCAGATGCACATTTTTTAAAATAAGGTCTTTATTTAATCTGGGGAGATTGATTTATTCCTTATATATTGTAGATAATAGCCCTTTTTCTGACAAATAGCTAGTAAAGACATTTTCCCATGTTGTTGGTTGTCTTTTTGTGGTGCCAATGATTTCTTTTGTTGTGCAGAAGCTTTTTAGTAGGATGAGATCCCATTTGTTGATTCTTTCTGCTAGTTCTTGTGCTACAGAGGTTTTATTCATAAAGTCTCTGCCTAAACCAATGTCTCCAAGAGTTTTACCTAACCTGTTTTCTAGCAGGTTTATTGTTTCTGTTTTAATGTTTAAGTTTCAAATCCATTGTGAATTTAGATTTGTGCATGGTGAAAGAGATAGATCTAGCTTTAGTTTTTGGCAGGTTAAAGCCCAGTTTTTCTAGCACCATTTGTTAAAGAGGCTGTCTTTCCTCCATTGGGGATGTTAGGCTCCTTTGTCAAAGATAAGGTGGCTTAGTGTATCCGGGGTTGTTTCTGGATCTTCTAATCTATTCCACTGGTTCTTGGATCTGTTACTTTGCCAGTAACCTACAGTTTTTATCACAGTGGCTTTATACTAGAGTTTTAAGTTGGGGATTGTAATACCCCCTGCCATGTCATGGTTGCTTAGAATTGTTTTTGCTATTCTAGGTCTCTTGTGTTTCCAGATGAATTTTTGTATGATTTTCTCTAGCTCTGTAAAGTATAGTGTTGGAATTTCAATCGGAATTGCATTGAATCTGTATAGTAGTTGTGGGAGTATAGCCATTTTGACGACGTTGGTTCTCCCTACCCAGGAACAAGGAATGTCTTTCCACTTTCTGATATCCTTTTCTAACTCATTTTTCAGAGGCCTATAGTTTTCAGAGTAGAGGTCTTTCACCTCCTTTGTTAGATTGATTCCTAGGTATTTCATTTTTCTGGGTGCTATTGTGAAAGGGATTGACTCCTCAATTTCTCTTTCAGTGAGTCTGTTGTTTGTGTAGACAAAGACTGTTGATTTTTGAGCATTGACCTTGTATCCAGCAACACTACTAAATTTGGAAATTAAGTCCAGTAGTCTTTTGGTTGAATTTTTAGGATCCTCCAGATAGAGTATCATATCATTGGCAAATAATGACAGTTTAACTTCTTCCTTTCCTATCTTTATTCCTTTTTGTATCTTTGTCTTGCCTGATTGCTATGGCTAATGTTTCCAGTACTATATTGAATAAGAGTGGTGACACTGGGCATCCTTGTGTCATTCCTGATCTTAGTTCCAGTTTTTGGCCATTAAGTATGATGCTGGCTGTTGGTGTCTCATAAATAGCTTGTATTAGATTGAGAAAAAGTCCATCTACTCCGATCCTCTGTGGGGTTTGATCAGAATGGGTGTTAGATTTTGTCAAATCTTTTTTCTGCATCTATTGAGATGATCATATGGTTTTGTCCTTGAGTCTGTTAATATAGTGTATTACACTTATTTATTTACATATGTTAAACCAGCCTTGCATCCCTGGGATAAATCAAACTTGATCGGGGTGTGTGATTTTCTTGATAACTCTCTGTATTCTGTTTGCCAGTATTTTATTGAGGATTTTTGCATCAATGTTCATTAGAGAGATTGGCCTGTAGTTTTCTTTTTTGGTGGGATCTTTCCCTGCCTTTGGAATCAAGGTGATGGTTGCTTCAAGGAATGATTTGGGGAGTACTGCTTCCCTTTCGATTTCATCAAAAGATTAAGAAGTACTGGCATTAACTCTTCTTTAAAAGTTTTGTAGAATTCAGCAGTGAAGCCATCAGGACCAGGGCCTTTCTTTGTTTGTAGGGGTTTTTTTTATTACATTTTCAATTTCACAGATCGATATTAGGTTGTTTAACATTATTATATCCTCTTCATTCAGCTTTGGAAGTTCATATGTGTCTAGGAATCTATCCATTTCCTCCAGATTTTCCATCTTTTTGGAGTACACATTTGCACAGTATGTGTTTAGTATACTTTGGACTTCTTTTGGATCTGTGCGGATTTGCCCATTTTCATTCCTTATAGCATGGATTTGAGCCTTTTCCTTCCTTTGTTTGATAAGGTTGGCTAAGGGTCTCTCAATTTTATTTATCCTTTCAAAGAACCAACTCTTCGATTCATTGATTCTGTGTATTGTTCTCTTTGTCTCCATTGCATTAATTTCTGCTGTGATTTTAATAATTTTTTCCCTAGTACGAGCTTTGGGTTTGTCTTGTTCCTCTTTTTCTAATTGTCTGAAGTTCATCATTAGATTGTTTATTTCAGTTTGCTCTATTTTCTGAGTGTCAGCATTCATTGCTATGAATTTCCCTCGTAGAACTGCTTTCATTGTGTCCCATAAGTTCCTGTATGTTGTACTGGGGTTGTCATTTAATTGTAGAAACTGTTTAATTTCTTCTTTAATTTCTTCTGTGGCCCATTGGTGGTCAGCAGAGTGTTGTTCAGTTTCCATGTGTTTGGGAGGATCTTGGAATTTCTTTTGCTATTCAGCTCCAGTATCAGTGCACTATGGTCTGATAGTATGCAGAGGATAATTTCAATTCTTTTGCATATACTTAAGCCTTTTCTATGAACTAGAATGTGATCTGTTTTGGAGAATGATCCATGAACAGCTGAGAAGAAGGCATACTCTGGCTTTGTAGGGTGAAATATTCTGTAGGCATCTATTAGTCCATTTGCTCAAAAGTTTGATTTAGCTCAAGTATTTCCTTATTGATTCTTTGTCCAGGTGATCTGTCAATTTGTGATAGTGGAGTACTGAAGTCCCTACTACTATTGTATTCATGGTTATCTGGTTTTTCATGTCCACTAATGTTTATTTTATATAGTTAGGTGCATTAGAGTTTGGTGCATAAATATTTATGATTGTTATTTCTTTCTCTTGGAGAGTTCCTTGTACGAGAATATAGTGACCTTCTTTATCTCTTTTAATCAGTTTGGGTTTGAAATCTATTTTATCTGCAAAGAAGATAGACACTCCTGCTTTTTTGCTGTTTCCTGTGGCATGGAGGATTGTTTTCTAACCTTTTATTTTCTGTCTATAGGTTTCCTTCTGAATTAGGTGTGTTTCCTGTATGCTGCAAATTGTAGGATCTTGCTTCTTGATCCAATCTGCTAGTCTGTGTCTTTTAATTGGCCCATTGAGTCCATTGACATTAATGGTTATGACTGATATGGACATATTCAGAGCTGCCATGTTTCCTTGTTCTTGGTTCTTTTCTTCCTTGCTTTTCCCCTTTTCTATTTAATTTCTTGTTTGCCCCAGTGAATTCACTCTCCTGGGTCTCGTGGGTATGGAATTTTCTGTGTTTTTTTTTCAAGATGTTCTTTAGAATGTTTTGGAGTGCAGGTTTCATATTTGTGAAGTTTTTCAGGTTTTCTTTATCATGGAAGTATCTTATTTCCCCGTCTATTCTGAAAGATAGTTTTGCAGGATATGACAGTCTAGGCTGGAGGTTGTTTTCCTGCAATGCTTGAAGTACTTCCCTCCAGGCTGTCCTTGCATTGAGTGTTTGTTTTGAAAAGTCTGCTGTGATCCAATGGGCTTCCCTTTGTAGGTGATTTTCTTCCTTTGTAGGTGATTTCAGTATTTCATTCTTGTGTTTTGTATCTGGAACCTTGATAATTATATGTCTAGGTGTAGATATTTTTATGTCATGGTGTTTTGGAGTCCTATAGGCTTCTTTTATCTGCATGTCCATTTCTTTTCTGTGAAGTTTTCTGCTGTTATCTCTGACCACAGTTTTTTAAATGTCTTTTGCAATGTCTCCTGCTTCCTCAGTGACTCCAATCAGTCATCCTATTTTTCTTTGAGTCATCTAGAAGCTGTTGAATTGATTTCTCATGGTTCATTACCCTTTTCCATAGATTATGTCTTTCCTGCTCATTGGATGCTATGCTGTGCTCTAGGTCTGAGATTCAGTTCTCTGCTTCATTCATACTGGTTTGCAAGCTTTCATTTTCCTTCATCATCACCTGGAACTCTGCTTGAAGCTGTTTAAAAGGTTCCATTGCTTCTGCTATCTTGGATTCTATCATCTCACTTATCTCTTCTTTAATGATGTCTTTCACTCTGGACAGTATCTCTGTTTTGATCTCAGGGATGAGTTCTGATTTCCATTTTACTGGATCTGCCTTAGTTACCATCTCAAAGAGTCCTGGTATTTGAGTTTCAGTTTGCTTTATTTTCCTTTTCTCTGAATTTCCCTGTGGTGGTGATCTTTGTGTCTGGTTTTTTGTATGTTTTCTCATTTCTACCCTTTTGTTGTTACTAATGTTATTTGTTTAATTCTTTGCCTGATGACAGGGCAATGTTTGTTGCAGGTCTCTTTCTGTTATCTGGTGCCTTTTGGAAGTTGCACTTCCCTGGGGGGTCCTCCTTGAATCTGTAATGACCCTTGAGAGTTCTCAGTTCTGACACATCATGGGAGGTATTTGAACAGAACAATCACATCATCTTTGTTACCATAATACAATGAGTGCCAATAATAGTATTAAACACAGTAAATAAAATGAAAATTGTGTTAATTTCTATTCTGAAGACTTTGAGCTCATGAATTACCTCTATGTCCATATGCCAAAATTTAGAATTAATCAGCCATGTGTATACAACATGTGGTTTGTATGTGTACCCCCAGAACCCTTTGGGAATAAAAGGTCACTAGGGAATCAGGGAGATGGGGAGACAGAAGGAGAATGAAATAGGCTTAGCAGATTTAGAAAGATCACCTAGACATAAGAGCCTCATATATGCCAGTGGGCAACAGAGGATAAAAGGGCATATATAAAACAGTACCAACTGTGTGCTGTAAGACCGTTGGAGACTTTGCACACCTTCTTATCAGAGTACAGAAGAGATAGGGCAGCCTAACAGTCCTTTACTTCTGGATATTGGTTTTGACAGAAAGGTAGGAGAGGGTGTGGAGACAAGTGGTGAATAGAAGGATCTAGGAGTAGATGACAAAACAGAAGCTAGATTCCCTTGTGTTTTATTTTGCCTGTTCTGTCAGCACAGCTCTGGTATGGAGGGATGCAGGAAATGGATCCAGGGTCCTCTCAGGCCTGTGGCATCACAACGCAGCTCTGGGGTTAAGTGGGGGCTGGCCAGCTGACTGCAGTCCTCCATGCTGGGAATGACACCTGGGGTCTGTGACCTGAGTCCTCTCAGCGTGGCTCTGTGGTGGAGTGGGTGCTGACTGGCAGGTCGCTGTCCTCTGTGCTGGGAATGCCGTCCAAGGTCTGTGACCTGAGTCCTATCAATGCAGCTCCGGTGTGGGCTGGGGACCAGCCAGCAGGCCGTAATCCTCTGCACTGGTAATCACTTCATATACTTCTTAGCTGCTTTTACTTCTTCCTCTGAAAAGTGTCTGTTGATTTCTGTTGAAATCTGATGATTTCAGATGCCCATTTTTGAATTGGCCCTTTAAATTTGAGGTGACTAATTTTTTTTTTTTTTTTTTTTTTTTTTTTTTTTTTTTTTTTTTTTTTTTTTTTTTTTTTTTTTTTTTTTTTTTTTTGCTTTTTGGAGACAGGGTCTCGCTTTGTAGTTCAGGCTGGCCCTGAAATTTGAGGTGACTAATTTTTTTAAGCTCTTTATATATTCTAGATAGTAGCTCTTTGAGGAATTACTGGTAAAGATTTTTTCCCACATTGTTGGTTGTGTTTTTGTTCTGCCAGTAGTTTCTTTTGCTGTGGAGAAGTTTTTTAATAAGATGAGATCCCATTTGTGGATTTCTTCTGCCAATCTCATGCTGTAGAGATTTTGTTCATAAAGTCTTTCCCTAAGCCAGTGTCTACAAGAGTTCTACCTAACCTGTTTTGCAGCCGGTTTAGAGGTTCTGTGTTAATATTTAGGTCTCTAATCCATTTTGATTTTAGTTTAGTACACAGTGAGAGACATGGGTCTAGCTCAGTGTTTGGCAGGTTGAAACCCAGTTTTTCCAGTAGAGGCTATGTTTCCCCCATTGAGGATGTTTGGCTCCTTTGTCAAAGATAAGGTGGCTTAGTGTATCTGGAGTTGTTTCTGGGTTTTCTAATTTACTCCACTGGTCCTGAGGTCTATTTCTTTGCCAGTACCTCACCATTTTTATCAAATGGCTTTGTAGTAAAGTTTAAAGTTGGGGACAGTGATACCCCTGGCCATGTCTTTGTTTCCTAGAATTGCTTTTGCTCTTTTAGATTTCTTGTAGTTCCAGATCAATTTTTCAATGATTTTCTCTAGATCTGTGAAATATGCTGTTGGAACTTCAATTGGGATTGCATTGAATCTATATAGTAGTTGTGGGAGTAAAGCCATTTTGATAATGTTGGTTCTTCCGATCCAGGAACAAGGGCTATCTTTCCATTTTCTGATATTTTCTTCTGTCTCCTTTTTCAGAGTGTTGTAGTTTTTGGAGCAGAGGTCCTTTACCTCCTTTGTTAGATTGACTCCTAGATATTTCAGTTTTCTGGATGTAAAAGGGACTGAGTCCACAATTTCTTTCTCTACCAGTCTGTTATTTTTGTGTAAAAATGTGATTGTTTTTGAGCATTGACCTTGTATCCATCTAGGCTACTAAATTTGGTGATTAAGTCTAGCAGTTGTTTGGTGGAGTTTTTAGGATCTTCTAGACAGAATATCATGCCATCAGCAATTAATAACAGTTTATGTTCTTCCTTATCTATCTTTATTCCTTTTATTTCTTTCTCTTTTCTAATTTTAGTGGCTAACGTTTCTAGCACTATATTGAATATGAGGGAAAACAGTGGACATCCTTGTCTTGTTCCTGATCTTATTGTGAAAGATTTCAGTTTTTGCCCATTTAGGATGATGCTGGCTGTTGGTTTCTTGTAAATAGTTTTTATTAGTTTGAGATAGAGTCCATCTATTCTAATTTTCTCTAGGGTTTTGATCATAAATGGGTGTTGGATTTTGTCAAATTCTTTCTCTGCAACTATTGAGATGACCATATGGTTTTTGTCTTTGAGTCTGTTGATATAGTGAATAATGTTTATTGATTTACATATGTTGAACCATCGTTGCATTCCTGGGATGAATCCAACTTGATCAGGGTGTATGATATTCTTGGTAATTCTCTGTATTCTGTTTGCCATTATATTGTTGAGAATTTTTGCATCAGTATTCATTGGGGAGATTGGCCTATATTTCTCTTTTTGGGTTGGGTCTTTTTGTCCTTTTGGAATCAAGGTAATGGTTGCTTCCAGGAATGAATTTAGGAGTACTGCTTCCTTTTCAATTTCATTAGAGTCTGAGGAGTAGTGGTACTATTTCTTCTGTAAAAGTCTTGAAGAATCCAGCAGTAGAGCCATTAGGACCTGTAAATTTCCTTTGTCAGTAGGTTTTTAGTTACATTTTCAATTTCACAGATTGATATTGGAGTGTTTTAGCATTTTTACATCTTCTTCATTCAACTTTGGGAGTTTATATGTGTCTAGGAATCTTTCCATTCTGGGGTTTCCATCTTATTGGAGTATAAGTTCTCAGAATAGGTGTTTATTATCCTTTGAAGTTTTGGTGGATCTGTGGTGATTTCCCCCTTTTTACTCCTGATCACATTGATTTCAGCCTTTTCCTTCCTTTTTTATAAGGTTTGCTAAGGATTTGTCAATTTTATTTATTATTTCAAAAACCACCTCTTCTATTTGTTGATTTATTTTCTATCATTCTCTTGGTTTTATTGAATTAATTTCTGCTCTAACTCTTATAATTTTCTCCCTTGTATGAGCTTTAGGTTTATCTTGGTCCTCTTTTACTAGTAGTTTTAGGTTCAGCATTAGGTTGTTTATTTGAGTTCACTCTGTTTTCCTAGTATAAGCATTCACTGCTTGAATTTCCCTCATAGAACTGTTTTTATTGTGTCCCATAGATTGCTGTATGTTGTATTGGCATCATCATTTAATTGTAGAAACTGTTTAATTTCTTTTAAAAATTTTTTTCTGTGACCCATTTTTTGCTCAGGAGGGTGTTGTTCAATTTCCTTGTGATTTTGAAGATCTTGGAATTTCTGCATACAGGGAATAACTTCAGTTCCTTTGCACTTACTTAAACATGTTCTGTGAACTAGCATGTGGTCTATTTTGGAAAATGACCCATAAGCAGCTGAAAAAAATGTATATTCTGACTATGTGGGGTGAAATACTCTGCAGACATCTATTAAGTCCATTTGTGCAGAGGTTTGGTTCAGTTCAAATATTTCATTATTGATTTTTTTTGACCAGTTCATCTGTCTTTCTGTGACAGTGGTATATTGAGGTCTCCTATTACTATTAGTGTTTATCTGGCTTTTCATGTCAATTAATATTTGTTTTATATAGCTGGGTGCACTTGAATTTGGTACAAAAATATTTATGAATGTCATCTATTCCTGTGGGAACCAGGGGAAGGGAATGTATCTAGAACCTTTACACTAGATTCTAGTCTCCTGTGAGTTGATGGCATATGGTGAAATAATAATAAGTAGGCAGAAATGAGGTTCAGGGAGGCTAAGTTTGAGCCTGATCCATGCTACTCGGAAGCAAAAGACCCCAGGCCCCTGCTCACCACACCTTTTATTTAGCACCTCTAGAGTAACAGAATGTAACAGACCCCATGGGCCAGGCAGACACCTCCAATAGTCCTAGAAACATTATAAAAACGAAGATCCCTCTGGGCAGGGAAGATGCCAGCAATGGAGTAGTTCTGCCTTGAAGCATCACAGCATGTGGGACCACCAGAGTCTGTTGTTAGCAGAGGTGAAGGTGAGTTGAGTCCAGAGTCTGTCTTCATTACGAAGGCCTGATCAAATTTGACCTTCCAATTATTTCTCCCCAAACATGTTCCTAACTATTCCTCCTGTATTCTTCCCTGTATTAGGATGTAGTGTCTTTCTTTGTCTCTCTTAATTAGTTTTGGTTTTTCTGCAAATAAGGTAGCCATTCCTGCTCTTTTTGAGGTTTCTTATCACATGGAGAATTGTTTTTTATCCTTTTACTTCCAGTCTATGGCCTTCTTTCTGAAGTAGGTGTGTTTCTTGTATGTAGCATAGTGTAGGATCTTCTTATTTTTGCCAGTCTGTGTCTTTTGATTGGTGCATTGAGATTATTGATATTAATGGTTATGACTGATGGACTGATTTAGAGCTGTCATGATAGTTTTCTGTTCTTGGCTCTTTTTTCCTTGCTTCTGCCACTTTACATTCAGTTTCTTGCCTTGCCTAGTGAGTTCACTCTGCTGGGTCTTATGGGATTGTAACAGTCATTGTCTCTCTAGCATGCTATTTATGATTTTTTGGAGTGCAGGTTTTTTATTTGTAGAATTTGTTGTTCTTTGTCATAGTTTGTCATAGAAGTATCTTATTTCCACATTGATTTTGAAATATAGTTTATTTATTTTTAGGTTTTAGGGTTTTTTTTTTTTTTTTTTTTTTTTTTTTTTTTTTTTTTTTTTTTTTTTTTTTTTTTTTTTTTTTTTTTTTTTTTTTTT